>CAJNOQ010008695.1:0-10953 GCA_905250885.1 Didymodactylos carnosus | reverse complement strand
CGAATGATGATGATTGTTTTTCTAACATTGCGTTACTATTAACTGCAGTAATTTTTTGTTTATTTTTATTGAATATAATTTGTGTATTAGCCAACTCATTCGGTTGCGCATTTTGATCTAAAAAAAATAAACATCATTAGGATAATTGTTTAATTACAATCAAATACGTACTCACAAATTATCTTTGTTATTTTTAGTGGTATCTACATTCAAATAAAATAACTGAAGGAAAAGAGGAATGCAAATTTGTATGAGGAAAACGAAAATCAAACACTAAACTTACTGTATCACCTTCAATTAAATTGCCACGTTTCACCGACTGCAATAACATCGCAGACATTTTTTCGAAATTAACATTGTTTTTTTTCCAACAAACTAAGCTAAACAATTTTCTTAAAGAAAAATACACAAAAAACTTGCTTTAAATATTCATGCTGATTAAAACGTACTTTTGTTCAAAGCTAACATGTAGTTGACATTCTAAGGATTAGAGAATAAATATTTCGTTATTTTGCGGATTTTTGTTCCAAGTTTGTCCACTGATGCAGCGGTAACGATTATTCTTCTTACCGAATATCGTCTACCGATTATCGGTCAAATTTTATAAAAGAACTACTGTAATACTCACAAGATTTCGTTCCATTCACAAGCGTAAAAATGTTCAAGACTTTCACAGTGGAACTTTCCAAAGCACTCGATCAAGTTCAATGACCAGTGCGACTTAGAGAGTCCGAGTTGAATCTCATCTTTATAGAAAGAAAAGGATCTTAAGTAGATCATTTTCCTAGAGATCAGTTTGAAAAAGCGGGATTTATATAAATGAGCAACAAGTCGTGCCCTGCTTTCTCAACACTCATATTTTTATTTTTCGAACTTCATTTTCTTCCTATAGTCATGATAGATTTGTGCACAGACCGTCAACGGAGACCACTGATTTTCGAATTGATCCTAGTTATATGCATATTCTAAAAGTGCCTGATCTATGTCAACACAGACCGTCAACGGAGACGACTGATTTTCGAAATGATATTAGTTATATGCATATTTTAAATGTGCCTGATCTATGTCAATACAGATCGTCAACGGAGACCACTGATTTTCGAAATAGTCTTAGTTAGATGCATATTCTAAATGTGCCAGCAATTTATTATTTCTAAATGTGTCAGCAAATACCATGGATTTTAGATGATGGTTTAAAGTGGATAGGTGTCTCGTTTATTGTATTTGTTATGTACATGAAGGTGAATTTTATATCATTCAAAGGACGTTGGACTGTAAATTTGCATAATTTACAACGTGAATTTCCGAAGATGATGACAAGTAATGCGATTGAAGGCGTGAATTTTGTCTTCAAGGAGCTAACTGCATGGCGCTCAGTGACGCTGGATCGTCTTGTGTTGATACTGAATAAGCTTCAACAGTTCTATGGGGTAGAGATTTATCGAGGATATTGTGATCTTGGTATGTTAGCTGCTAAAGCTAATGCTCAGAATTTTCGGGATTCAGCTTAATTCGATTTATTTTAACTTCAGGTGACTATCGATTGCGTGAGGAGTTTGGTATTTTGGCGATGGACAAGCCGGTTTTGTTAACATTGGATCTGATTAATCCAAATGAAATCATTAACAACATAAGATATTTATATATAAATATTTGTCAGTGATGACACTGTTAGATTTGACAGATTAGCTCGTATTTATTGCATCACACAAATAAAGATTCTACTTGTACGGTATCTTTCGTTTTCGGTTCTTTAGGGGTATGGATCGTGGAGAACAAAGCTAAAAGCGAAGTTCAAATTGTGGATTGGTTCAAATGGTGGATTTTAGACAGGTCGATAAACATAACCATTCGATATCTACGTGCACATGTCCGTTCTTCCGGATTAACAAGAAAGGCGGCGATTGTAGCCACATAATGGCTGCAAAACGAAATGCTGGATTGCCAATTATCCAACCGAAACCTAATATGGAACCTAAAAATTGAGAGAAGCATCAAAACTGGAAAAGAATATCAAAAAGTCGGGTACAAAAAAGCCAAACGTTTTGGATAAAGAGACGGTAACTATATACTATATGGTTATTATTTTCAACTATCAATCCTTCCTCTCTCTTTATTTATAGCCAACAAATTCAACGAAAAGAGTCGAGACAAAATTAGTTAAAAAACCAACAAAAGTTGTTCAAGTACGCTTCTACCATCTCGTACGTTCTCTCTAAGATGGTGAATGCTTTACTGTGTTTTAGTGTCGAACACCATTGGCGAACAAGCGTGAATGTTTTCTTCACATACGGTAAACGTTACCTTATCGGTAAAACTCACAGGCGTACCTTAAAAGACATCAATCTTTCTCACTTCGAGATCAAATTCCAGTCACATGTCGAACCAAAACTGAGAAATACAACGCGAAGTGAACCTAGTCAGTCTGAGAGGAACATTTTTCTGGGGTTCCAATATTTAGGTTTTTGTAAGCGTTGCCATCTGGGTAGCGTCTAGTCAATCCGTAAAGTCACTTTAGAACAATGTAAAGTAGGAAGAGAGACTCAGGTTAGGAGAACAGCTGTCAAGTCATTTCATTTTTCTTTCCTTGTGTCTTGTTCATTCAATCTTCAGAACTTTTTTGCTTCACGAATCTCCTCAGTTTTTACCAAAAGTGCGAGGAGAACGCCTCTAGTTCTAAATCCGATTTATCACTAGAAACCACTGACATACACGTGAGAGTCCTGCAGACGTACTCTACTCTAGAGCATAGCGGGTTGAGAGTACGGTCCCAGTGAATAGAATACATTTTCACAAATGCAGAGTTAATGCAAGGTTAATAATTTGGAACTGTAGTGGTATTCCACACAAAATCGAGAGTTTAGTGGAAGTTCGCTAAAATCTTGTTGTACAAGCTGCACTGAGAAAAATTGTGTTTTTTTTTACAAGAATGAACGGACTTTTGTTGTTGCAAAAATACCCATTTTCAAAATTTTTTGTTGGGTTCAGTAGGCCTAGTGTAGGGAAACAAGTCTCACAGGATAGAATAGATATCAATAATCATACTCCTAAAAGGCTCTAATACGTATAGCAATGTACACACTTTTCTTCTCGTTGGAGTTCGTCTATGCAAGTTTTCTTTCTAGATGACACAGTGGATAAAAGCAGCAGGCGTGAGTGTTTGCTGGTGACACATTCCTCTTGGGCGTTTCCTGATCTAGCAACCAGAGTATGGTGCTGGTCACCAATAAAGATTCGAAACATAACTCGATGCGGCCAAAAATCGACTAGCAGACATGGTTGAGTATTGTTTGTTTGCTGGGCACTTGCTTGCTTGCTTATTTTTTTGCTTGCTTACTGCAAAACTTGTCGTTATCGTAGTTCTTGAACCATATCTCACTTGTTTTTTTCATATCGTCTGTTGTGTGTTTTGTAAAACTGACCAGTCTGACCAATAAAATGATCATATCATTTGACATAGGGACTTTTTCGAACTAAAAAGGCTCCGTTGAATAATTCAATATAGACCAATGTTTGATTTTTCATTGTGACAAAAAAGTAATTCATGCATATTCTGCGCTTTCAGTGTCGTGTCCAACGTAATAATGCTTTCGTTTACTCATTTCGCTTATCATGTTATTTATTATTCTCCTTCTTTTAGTCATCTTCATTCTTCTCTTGTACATGGTGAACTTGTAAGTATTCGACTAAAAAGAAACAAAATAAAAATAAATTTTTTATTCTAGTTAGAAAATCTTTAAAAATCTCAGGTATGTTAAGGATCATTTTCTGCTGACAATTTAATACCTCAGCTATTTAATATTCCATCTTGTGTACAACAAATAAACACAACATATTTAAATCAAAATATACAATCAACTTGTAAGTATTCGTCTTTTCTTTTTTTTCTTCGATTTCACTCATCCGTTTGTTTCTGTGAATCTCATTATAGATTCATTAGCTTCGGCTTTGATGTATGGGCTGGAAAAATCGTGGCTGAGAGCGACGTGTCCACGAACGTAACCATCATCGAAAATCTTCTGAAAGAACTGCATAATTTGATGAACAACAGTTTCTCGTCAGCCCTTCACTCTACATGAACTCTATATATTTCTCCCTCTATTATTTCTCTTTATCAGTGTCTTTCTCGTCGATTCATATCTTTTCGAAGTCAATCATGTTGTGACATACATTTGAGATCATCTTTTAACTTGAATTCTAATTGTTGTGCAATATTTCTTTTTTCAATTTCTCAACTAAATGTTTCTCGTGTTCTTCTGTAATAAAATCTGATTTTGAAGTAACGAATGATGATGATTGTTTTTCTAACATTGCGTTACTATTAACTGCAGTAATTTTTTGTTTATTTTTATTGAATATAATTTGTGTATTAGCCAACTCATTCGGTTGCGCATTTTGATCTAAAAAAAAATAAACATCATTAGGATAATTGTCTAATTACAATCAAATACGTAGCTCAGGCATTTAACGATACGATTCGACGAAAATGACATTCTAAGGATTAGAGAATAAATATTTCGTTATTTTGCGGATTTTTGTCCCAAGTTTGTCACTGTTGTTAGGCATGCAACGGTAACGATTATCGGTCCTTACCGACTACCGCTTCTTACCGAATATCGTCTACCGATTATCGGTCAAATTTTATAAAAGAACTACTGTAATACTCACAAGATTTTGTTCCATTCACAAGCGTAAAAATGTTCAAGACTTTCACAGTGGAACTTTCCAAAGCACTCGATCAAGGGCAATGACGTATGCTAATATTATTCAAAAAGCAGAAAAATGTGCTGATTCCACTGTGGGAGTCTTGAATTTTTTTTTTCATCTGTGGGTAGATCGGAATCTTGTGAGTCTTACGATAGTTCTTATACAAATTTTGGATCAAAACCAACTGACGAGGGAACGTTTTTAAGTGTCCCCTCGCTATTTCAACAAACCCTACTGGGTTATAGGTTACCGATGATGCTGATTCCAAACATGAATATGACAGCTGTCCTTAGGGCTTCGAAGACCCGGAAAATCATTTTTTCAGAAACTCTGAAAAACAACGAAAACTTTTCTTAATAAGTCTTGCCTGTAGCCCGCACATTTCTGATTAAAATGAGATATCTCCGAACTCTACATGACCTTTCTTTGCACAGTTAGAGAATTTACAAGAAAAGCTCTAAATTAAGTTCTTTTTATTTCTGTGGCTTTGAGTTGACAATGAGGTTACGTTTATCATTGAGCAGCAAATTATGAAAAGGAATATCTATACATTGTATCTTACAGATGCATAAAAATTTTGCGTATACGTTCGAATATGTAACAAGATATGACACGAACAGTTAGTACACTACTACCATATTGCAGTATTAACATACAATGTCGCACTATGTCATGACGCATTCAACACGTTTAATGAATTTTTTGCTCGTTATATAACATTTGTGATATATTCACATATTGAAGATTATTTGGCGAAAACTGTGAATTGCAATTTTCTTATACACCTCCAGATAAAAAATAATTCTCTTATTTATTGATATAGCGATCGTATAGATCTATAACTACTATCCATTCATAACATATAGCCGGAGTGCCCTCGTGAGAAGGGCAGAATCAAAGCTTCAAAGTATAGAAATCAGATTACCGCTGAAGGATAGGTAAGTCCTCGGAAAATACCTGTAACTTCAGAACCAAAAGCGATAGAGAAACGGTACTTGTGCAGTTTTAAACAGCACACGTCAGAGAATAGAATCAACATTTAAAAATTAAAAATTCCTTTTTTCTCGAAAAGTGGACAGCTTTCAGACTTGGTTTTAAAAGGTTTACCATGGTAAACCTCATCTGAAGATCTGATTTTTTCGTAGTTTTACTTCCCATCAGCTCTTCTATCCAATAGTAAAAACCGCATCATTCTAGCTCTTCTTGTTAATAGATTATTCAAAAAATGTCGGGGATTATCATTCTTTCTATGAGCAGATAGTAATATGTATGCTTTTAATGTATCTGACTTTTAGGAAGTCTTTTTCTTGGTTATTAGTTTGAATGTAAATACGTTAAAGATAGAATAAAGGTCATATCGCCGATCTAAAAATAAAGTTCATGTTGAGTCTCGAAAAGTCCTTTTCTAAACTTAATATGTAATACATTAAAGGAGAGAAAACACTGAGTTTATGTTTCTCCTAGTATTACCACACGTGTTATATTGAGCGTTTCCACTATAATCGAAATACATACGACTCGCTAAAGGGTTGATTTACATTTCTGAGCAGGGACAAGTTTTGTAAATCTAACAGTAGAAATTAGATAATTTGGTTCTAAAAATGAAAAGGGAAAGATGTTAAAAGGACAAAGTTTGAAGGCGCAACAGAACAGGATTATTATACCTTTCGTTCTACTAAGGTATCACTAGTCAACAGTAAGTCTGAAATGCTGAATCAGTTATGCAGTTTTATTGGAGCCGAATCGATCTGGAAAAAACTAAAAACAACTGTTTTCCTTCCCTTTTGCTACTGAAATCAAAACTGAATATCCTTGCCAACACTTTTAGGTCTGACTTAGCTAACCATCTAATGCTATGGATCTAGGGAGCGGGTTTCATAGTAATAGTATTCTTACAGTATCACTGTTTTTAAATATTTGGAATAGTCAAAGTTATCTAATTTTTTTACTATTCTAGATTTTTCTCAGAGTTCAGAAATCTTCGTTATGCACATAAACCGTTTTCTTCTAATTGAACTGATTCAGAGCTGAAAAACCTGACCCGAATCAGCTTTGAAATTGCTGAAATTGTAACTTTAAACAAATCCAGAACTGATTTCGTGACCAGATTCAGAGCTGAATGAACTAATCAGCATTTCAATCTTTGAATCAGAACAGTTTTTTTATTGAAATCTGATCCAGCCCTAGTAAAACTGCATAGTGGTGATTCAGCTTTTCAGAACAAGCCGATAGTCGACTAGTGATAGTGACTGTTTCACAGGAATTCCATATCTGATTTTGGCACACTGTAAAAAAGACGTGTGCCGGTTGCACACCAATTTGGATAGATTTACAGTTAGCGGTTTGCATACTTTTGGCACATTTTTTTTGGAGCATCATATTAGAGTGATATACGTTTCTGATGGTAGACGTTGGACAATAATATTCCAATAATCCATTCTGAATGTTCTTTGCATAAATGCTGATCTTAAAAACTGCTCGATTAGCACTTCCCGCGACCTGGAACATACAGAGCACTCGGTAGTTGGAATTTTGAAATTTCCTATTTGCTGTTGAATTAAAGTATGATTAAATTGCTAACTTTTCAACCACAAATTTGGACAAAGTTTGGCTGCTTTCTCAGCCAAAACTGTTAAAAAAATGAGGATAATAGAAAAATATAAATAAACAACGTGAAATACATGAACACAGAGATAATAAAACATTTAGTATTTTAAAAAATGTAGGACTACGGAAAGTGAGTTCTAATTTCTTTTCTGATTTTCATCTATTTTGTTATCATATGGTGTTAAGGATTTAAATACTGGAACTAGAATTTTTGAAATGCTTAACAAGAAAAATAAATTATTTTCTTTTATATGAGAGATTGTTTTACTTATGACAGTATTACAGAATGAAAAGCATACATAAGAACAACATTCGCTTTTAAAAAAAGGTTAAAAAGGTTATAGAAGAAAATGCGAGCCTCACTACCTTTTTAATCTTAACTCAATTATTGTCAATTAAATTGTTGTTTATATTGTAGTGAAAACAAAAGAGAAGCTTATTCAATGAAAGTGAAAATCTTTTGTATTTTAGTAAATTAATCGTTTAAAAAGTAAACATATACATTCAGGATTCGTTCGCTGCATATGGCACCTTTTTTAATATTTTTTTAGTTTTAATTTGTTTTACAAGGTAAATAGTATTGCAGTATTTTCAAAAAGAATTATATTTTTTATCGAAGCGTTTGTATTGAAGACACATAAGCACAAAGAAGAATAACACTCACAATCAAATAGTTTTCCACATGGCTTTAACGGCTACTCAACTAAGCCTTTGTTTTCAAAGTTATTGGTATATGTGGTAAGGAAAGAGATGATGCGTAGTATTCGGCTTTTCATGGTAAGGGCGAAGTCATTGGGAAACGATTTTGAAGAAAACTAGCCAACATTTAACATTATTTTCTGTTACAATTGTTATCAAACATCCCGACAAAGGAAAGCGATCACTTTTGTACGCTGTTTGATGAAAGCTTTTTTCGACACTTTCTTATGTTTCTTTTGTTGATGGCTTTATCAGAATAGATCTTTTCTTACGTTTTTTTCACATAAAGCACTGAAATTTCGAGAAGTTTTCAAATATTTTTAACTCAGTTTTGAGTGTACTATACATTAGTACACCTGAGCTTCCGATACGGTCCATCGTTTCAATAAACCCATCGTTTACGAGATGGGCTAAATGATTCATCGATGGACTGTGTGTTTAAATCATGTTTTTCCACTTAACACACATTTTTAGTATATTTTTTGTGAGTGTTTGTTAGTTGGCGTTGTTTTTGCAATGCAGAATAGACGTACATTCCTCTCAAAAAGATTTGTTTTGCGATTTTAATGCTATACACATGATTTCTGTATTAACTTGGCACTTGATTGCGAATCACATTCTTTGTTTCAACAGCTGAGAAAATGTTTAAAACTATTTTACTTTTAATTTTATCGTACAATCAATTAGAGAGGAAACAACCACTATTTACTCCATTTTTAGGCTAACCAATGCTCTCTCTGGACTGTTGTTCGTAGGAATTGACATAGGTACGTTTCAGTATTTTATGATTTTTTTGAAAGCAAGATTCACAATGGGATTTATTTGTTTCTAGGAATAGCGGCCTTTTTTTTAAAAAAATTTCGTCCAACGAACGCAAACGCATATCGTGCTAATAGTGACCTCAAAGCAAAATCAATAAACAGTTTCAATTCTGAGTCTTTCTTTCGTTCTGATTCAAGAGTTCCCTCACAACAGTCAAACAGACCAGGTTCACGAAACATTCCCACAAGTGCACGTATGATTCATGAAGATGCAAAATCCACATTTTTATAACTGCAAAAACTGTATTTCATATAGGTAGCGCTCAAGGTTCTCAAGATAGAGAAGAATTTGCAGAAGCTACAGTTGATACCATAAATTCTGTGAGAAGAAAATATACTGCTCCAGCAGTCGAATTGAATGATCATTTATCATCGATTGCTCAACGGTGGGCAGATGAAATGGCACGCACCGGAAAATTGGAACATAGTCCTGCTGAATGGAGAAACTTTGGTCGGCAAACATTAGGAGAAAATTATGCATCGTCATTTCAATCAGAATTAACAGGTATAATGCGATAAAGAAAACACATTCAACTGAACTCACTCGAATTTGTTTTCAGGAGAGAAAATGGTCAGAAAATGGTTAAAAGAAGCACGGAAATATGACTTTGGTTCCAATGGCCACACGAGCACAGAAAACTTTACACAATTAGTATGGAAATCAACACATGAAATTGGTGTAGGACGTGCGCGATCAGAAGATGGTAATTGGTGGTACGGTGTGGTCGTATTCGATCCACCTGGCAATATTCCGAACAAATACCCTGAAAATGTTTTTCTTCCACCGAGCCGTTAAATGTATATACTAGTTTGTGCGTGGAAGATATAAATTCGGTCCTTGTTGTTTTTCTGAACCTCTTGATCTAACCGTCTTTATCCACATCATACCCGCCAGCAATGAAACTGTTCTCTTTTAGCAATTGTAAACTTTGACATTTCGAATGTTCAGTAAGTATACAGCGGGAAATAAATTTTGTTTTCACGTTTTGAGCTGTTTGTGATTGATGTTTTGACTTATTTCGAAAACAGTCTTTTTTTACCATATTTTTTATTATTTGACTAATGCCGGTCAGGAAAACTATTGTACAAAAAAATTATGAGAGTTGTCTAAATCAAGGAATTGCAACAGACAAAAATTATGGTTCGGATTTTGACGAAGGACATGTGAAAAAATTAAATTATTTACCTTATCCGTGGAACGTTCGGTCATCGGAAAAGGAAAGAAACGTATCTTTTCAACCTTCATCAAGAACCGTAGTTGGAGTAGCACAAATTTCAACCCAACTCACAAACTTAAATTCGACGAGACGAAAGGATACCGATATAAAGCCACTGTTAAATAGAAAACAATCTAAAAAGATCACGTGTCTAAGTATTAGAAACGTATCCAAAAGACAGACTGCTTCAGCAAGCAAATTCGCATCCCAAAAATCAACTGCAAAACGAAGGAAATCTATGAAAAATCAAGTAAAATCATCCCGAAACAGTAGATAGACAAGCAAAGCAAAATCTTTTCAATCAAGTAGAACAAAACTTTTAGTTAACTGTAGTTCTCAGGTAAAATATGAAAAAAATCAGTTCTTCTGCTGCAGATAATAGTCAATCATGTTGGTTTGCTAGAAATAGATATGTTCCATGACATGCTAAAGAAAGATGGAATGAAAAATCAACATAGATCGGTGTAGTATAATAAACATCAAAGCATTTCTATAGTGCATGAATTCCTAAGTCAACTTGTTAGCTTTTTTGTTAGCGTGATCATGCTGGAATCGCAACGTCACGTCACTATCGCTTCAAAATCCAGCTGATGTGTCGTGATTGCGACACGACCATTTATCTTATCCCCATCGCTCAAGAGTCATAAAAGTTGCTGTTAGAACTGGCATTAAGACAAGCTCGTAGCAATCGCTGTGTTCTCTTACAGTCACGATATGACACAGCCCAGATGATTTTTCTGCAACATAAATCTGGAAAAATCTTTGCAGTAACTTCGCAGATTCTGCAAAGGGATTCTGCAGATTTGAAGCAGATCTGCATTGCAGATGTGCCAAGATTTGACCAAAGATCTGATGCAGATCTGCAAAAAAATCTTTACAGTTTCTTTGCAGTTCCTTTGCAG
>CAJNOQ010008694.1:0-10953 GCA_905250885.1 Didymodactylos carnosus | reverse complement strand
CGCAACTTACAGAAAATGATTTTTGTTGTCTTCGGTATGGTTGAATAAAACTACTCGAGTTATCTACTTAAAACTGATTTTGATACGTCTAGAAGTCATTGTGAAAAACTTTTGATCGTTTGAAAATCCGAAATGAGGAAAATATTCGTATTACTTGTTCCGAAAGTTCACAACTAGTTTTCACTGGCTCCCCTCGGGAAGTTTAAAAAGCTAACTCTGGCTGGCATCTAAGAAACAAATACGCCCTCAAAATATCCCCAAAACGAGCAAGCCAGACAAGCTAGCAGACGGAGAGATACGCGTCAACACTAAACATTCTAATCAACATCAACGAACAAGTCACTGCCAACCGTTACAACACTACCATCAGCGAATATGTCAGAAATTAAATTTTACATATTTTATCTGCTGGCACCAACTTCGTGGCGATCTGCAATGACGGACTGTTGGATATGCTTTATTCCCTTGTCTGAAAGTCTTGGGTCATACAAACGAAATATCCGTCCATTCATCCGTCCGTGTGCAATAGCAGAGTAGTGACACCTGACGCCACTAAAATGTAAATTAGCGACATATTGACATTCGAGGAGGAAAAACACGTAATGACTTTGTAATGAGTTTTAAGTAGATAACTCGAGTAGTTTTATTCAACCATACCGAAGACAACAAAAATCATTTTCTGTAAGTTGCGAATTTCGCGCACCGTACATGTCGGGTCCGTTAGCACCAGGATCTTTCAGTCAAGGGTTAGTGAATCAAAGATGAGCGTGACTTGTTTATACATGGTCTTACATCGCAAGTTATAAAGGACTAAAACTTAAACACTATTTTTTAGGCTACAAAGCATTGTTTGTTCTTTATATGCAGTATGACCTTTCTGCGATATTTTTTGTAACACAACAGTAGACATAGAGATGAATGAAAAAAATAAAGAATTATAGATTACTACAATGGTATATACTAGACCAGGCGTGAATGCAGGGGGCAAGAGCGGATTATCAATTCTACCGCTGCTGGCAAAAAATCTGACCAGATCCTATAATTTCCTACAAGAACAGAGAAGAGATATTTAGAATGATATCTCATAACAGAAATTTTTCGCTTTTCTTTTCTGATGTTTTCGTTCCCAGTTTCAAAAATTAAAAACCTAGTATTTTCCTTACTTTCCATCTCTCTTATGTCTTTAGCAGGGAGAGTCTCAGTCGAAAGTTTTTTGAGAAAAGATATAGTCGCTCTGGCCAGCCATCTCTGCCACCGGAGTGAAATTCCGTACTTTCCCGGAAAGTAGGTGTTTGTATTTTTCTCATAGTTTCTGAATGAAAGAATGTGTAGACTGTAAGAACATCTCAGAATCTTTAGCACACTTTTCTCTTTAATCTGTGATATTCTAGATTTCTAGGCGTCTCGTTACTCAAACATTATAAGAAAAACAAAATGCAAAAAAATCGTTACGGAATTTCACTTCGGTAGCAGAGATGGCTGGCCAGGGCGTCCTTTATAAAACCCCTTTGACAGTTAGGAAACAAACGCGACAGTTTAAGAGCGACTGACGAAATATTTAACGTGGGGAACCATGTTTTGGGGGGATAAGAGTACTTATAGATACTAGTATACAAAAAGCAGAAGTGTCTCTGTACGCAACATGAAGGCTGACAGAGTGTATCTTATTGGTCTGTTTTCTCCAGTAATTTAGTTTGTTACAAAGGGATAAATGCAATTATGTTTATCTTATTCTAAATATAAATCGAAACAGCAAACGCTAATCACATAGAAAATATTTATTTATGTCGTCCACTTTTCGTTTGTTAGCAATGCAAATTCGTTCGATGAAAGTTCTTAAAAAAAAGCTGAAAAGAACTAACCAAATTAGCCGTCGCAGTGCACGGGTAGTGTACTAGTTTGCTTGAAACTCTCATTAGTAACGATCTATTTGTTTTCCTATTCAACATTTGTCTCGATTTCAGCCAGACAAAGATCAATAAACGCTCGCTAGAACTAAATAAGTTTTGACTTGAGTTACTGAATAAATTGTACTCCAATTCACTAGGAAGCAATTTAGTTTAAATATCATCGTGATATGAGCAAATCTGTAATTCAGCTAATAGCCTATTTTTAGTTTCTTTTTATTCTAACGCGTGTTTTTTGCGGTTTTTCCCTTTTTTTGACCAGAAACTTTATCATGGAGCGATTCTTTAATAAATGATTTATTTCTTGAAGTTAAAAAATGTTGTACTTTACAGCCAATTTAGTCGTTCGTTAACCAGTCAGAGGTGGGCGAGTACGCACTTTTTCGAGTATGAGTACGAGTACACAACAGTTTTACTTGAGTATGTACTCGAGGGCAAATTTTTTTAAAAATAATGGGATTGTCGTCGAAAAACTTATCGTGCGATGATAGAATATCGATCAGTCTCTTCTGAATTCCTATTTTTTCAGTAAAACAGGTTTTCATCCGAGTACTCGAGTACTTTTTCTTTTCTTCTTATTTAAAAAAAAAATAATAATGAGCACATGTAATATTTTCGTATTTAGCGTAAAATTGATCATTTTTATGTACGATTGAATTAGAGCTGATTTTATTCATATGAACAGTTTTAAATAACGTTGATTATTTTGCTCTTTTATTTATCGTTTTAGAGTATAGACACACTTATTTACTTAAATTATATAGTTTTACCATACATATCGACGTAGTTATATTTTTCTTCCATAAACAATGTTAAATTGTTTGCTTCATTAGAAAAACATCTTTCGTTCTTACATAATCAAAATCAATCTTCAATTTAATACACGCTACATTTTTTAGTTTTCCAGTGTATTTAAATAACGTTTAAACGTTCCGATCATATTTTCATTTTCAAAACACATTGATTCTTTTTCCGATGATTCAACAAGATCTCTATTAAATAACGATTCTATTTTTTGTGCTCTCATGCCGTGTCATAAATTGTAGGAACTCGTTTACTACTAATTTCTTTCAACAGTAAAATGTTGAAAACAATTTGTTTTACAACTGATACAGTCGATTTTCTATTGGTTTATTTTTTAGATGGCAACAGCCTTTGCCATGCCTCCTTCGTCATCTGCATTTATTAACGATCATTTCTGCGATACACCCAATTGTGATGAAAAAGCAAAATTAAGATGTCCAAACTGTATCAAATTAGGTACGTCTACTAATTCTGCTACACAATAACTTTTCATTTCATCACTTCTTCTTAGGTGTACAAAATGGTTCATATTTTTGTTCACAAGAATGTTTTAAAGGCTATTGGAGTGAACATAAAAAACTTCATTCAGCAGCAAGTATGTATTATCTAACTGAACAATTCACATGATAGTAAATGAGTGATCATACGACATTTTTTCTCTTTCATGTTAAACGTCTGAGGATATTTGATTTTTTTCGATTGTTCTTACTGGTTTTCGATACTGAGAAAAAAAAACGTGAATACTGAGCATCTGTGAGGATTAGCAGATATGTAGAAAGGAGCACGGAATTCTTTTCTCAATATGAAACAATTTTAAAACATTTTCTATTGCTAATTGAACGAATGATCGTATAGCTAATGTTTTGTTCATATTGTCGTTAACTCTAAGAAAAATGGTTATTTCGCTTTTATTTAGAACAACAAATACAGACTGATGGACAAACTATTTATAATCCGTGGCCTGGTTTTCATTTTACTGGAAAATTAAGACCTTATCCACAGGTAACGATTCTAGCTACCATTTTAAATTCTGTTGTTAGTATTTCTTTTTTTGGCGGTTTTTAGTCTCCGTTTCGTAGTGTGCCATCGACAATCGGTCGTCCCGATTATGCTGATAATGATGTTGGTCGATCTATATCGGAAGAAGTTGAAAAATCATCAAACTCAGCAATTAAAGTATTAACAGAAGATGAACAAGAACAATTGAAAATAACATGCAAAGTAAGCAAAACAGTGTAAGTCAAATTATACTGAAAATTCGGAATTTGTTAGTAATTGATAGAAAATAAAAAGATGCTCTTGATAAAAATAGCTTATGAATAAATTTTAGTATTATTTTGATGCTATCAGCACATGTTCTTTTATTCTAGCTTGGTCGTCTTGTATTAGATGAAGCAGCTAGAGCATTACGTATCGGTATGACAACAGATGAAATTGATCGAATCGTACATGAAGTAGGTGATCCTTTATCTGTAGTCTTCACATTCGTCGACTTATTGTTCTTATTCGTAGGCTTGTATCGAACATGAGTGTTATCCGAGTCCATTAAATTACTATAATTTTCCAAAATCGTGTTGCACGTGGGTATTTAAACTTGTGTAATATGAGAGAGAGAAACAAAGTAGCAGCGATGATATATATTCAACAGCTGGGTACAAATAACATTCATCATTTTCAATGTTAAAAAAGATCTTTGTGGAGGAAAAATTAAATCAATTAAAAATGAAATTTTTCTGACAACTATCGAGCTGTTTGTTTGTTTGTTGTAATCATCTTGATTTTGTCGTCTAATTTTAGATCGGTGAATGAAGTTATTTGTCACGGTATTCCTGACCAACGACCGTTACAAAATGGTGATATTTTGAATAGTGAGTAAGTTTAGTCTTCGTCAGATTTATATTGTTAAATGAATAATTAGTGAACAATATATTGTCTGTAGACAAAAGGGCTTTAAGTATGTTTCCACATTAGTGCTGATAGTTGGTAATAAACAGTTAATTTCGTTGGATACTTATATCAATAAAGAGCATACAATATGAAGGATGAAAATTTCTTTTATTCACTTGAAAGTGGATAGCTAGGGACTTCTAATTTTGTGTGATCATAGAGTCTTACCGAATGCTGATCACCTACCAAGTCTGGGCCTCTTTTACTGGATGATTCATAAGATATAAGCGATTTATTATTCTTCCGTAAAGTACTAATAGTTCCTGACCTGAGAGAGATGACAATTTTTTCGTTGTACAAAAATACAGCCACGATTCTACTCTATCCACGATATGAATTTCATCCGTTGGCTGTTAGGAGTCAGTATAATACAGCTATTTTACGGACGAGGTTGACTTTTTTTGTTGAAAATTCGAAATTCTTTGCGAAAAAAATTCACAACTCCGTTTGGGAGCATGATTTTGTCTTCAGACTCGCACCAAAGGCTCTACAGTGTCTGCAGACTAGCCAATCAAAGTATGAAGGTTAGCTATTGTGTGGTTCTGGGAATTCATTGAGGACGAGCACTCACGATTGAAACATACGTAGAAGAGCGAGGGTAACGAACTAAGGCTCGCTCTTTGTACTATAGTATTTGCATTGAATGTACATCATAATCATGGAAACTTATGCTTTCAAAAAACGTAGGTCAAACTTTTGCCAGAAAGGTTACACACTCATATCTAACCTTCGCTATTTCACTTATTTTGCGCCCTTTTCACTCCCCATATATTTTCAAGCAACACTAATAGCGTATTTGAGATCAGCAGACAAAACTAGGTCATTCATTTCATTGAATAATCAAATGCATAATATTTACGAAAGCTATTCAGAGCGCAAAATCTCAGGACGCGAATTCACATCGCCCGTACTCAAAGGATTAAAGAAGGAATGTGTTTTTTATGAACAAATGTCGTTATTATCAAGTAATGCAAATGTTGTTTACTTTGTAGTTGATGTCAGTGTCTATCATCGTGGTTATCATGGCGATTTAAATGAAACATTTCTCATTGGACAAGTAGATGAGAAAGCCAAAGATTTAGTTCGAACAGCATATGGATGTTTGGAAAAAGCAATTGAATTAAGTAGGTTTTTGTACATATGTCTCGTCTATTCTTTCTATCACCAATTTCTCTATCCACTAGTTCGACCTGGCACAAAATATCGTGATGTTGGAAATGAAATTCAGAAATATGCAACTGCAAATGGATGTTCAGTGGTGAGATCGTACTGTGGCCACGGAATACACAAGTAAGATTAAATACTTTCGTCGCGAAAGAGATAGAGCCGTAGACATTCTTCCACATTTATATACGGTCTCTAGGGATGACGTAGAGTTTTCAGTCAGAAGTACTTATCTCACTAAGCCGAACACGTTTTAAAATCTCTTACGAGTAAACTTTCCCAGGTATCAAACTCTCTTTTCAATGATCTTATGCCAGTTGTTAAAGGAAAGTGTCATAGTTAAAATCCTAAAAGGATTTGTCCTCATGGTACTTTTTTCAAGAGTTACGAATTTTGTTTTGTTTCGCTGGGAAAACAGGTACAAATACACTAAAACTTTTGTATCTCAATAAAAATAGCGATTTTTGAGCTGAAATTCGTTTTTTGTATGATTGTTCTCGTAGGCTATCTACATCACAGAAAGAATCAGAGCATTTCAGCGTCTCTAGAAATAATCTATTGAATTTTCCTTGTTTTCAAGTAAAACCATGTTTTCCAAATAATTCATGTTCTTTCTTCAATTCATTTTTCGTTTATTATGGTTAATTATATGTGGTCCTGTTAATATTTCCTAATAAACAAGCTATCTTCTCTCCTCACTCTCTATAATTTATTTAATTTGTTTGTTTGTTTCGGTGATGTAATTGATTCTCTATGTCAATAACAGGTATTCCATCATTATACTCGTTTGGTAAGATTGTTTACCGATCTTTTTTGTACCTTTTTTCCCAGCGAAACAATACAAAATTCGTAACTCTTGAAAGAAGTACTATTCCTAATGAATGTATTCATGCGTGAGTACTCAAAAAGTACTCGACTGGAAAAACTGGACGAGTACTCATACGTACTCATACATTTTGAGTAATCATTGAATACTCACATGAGTACTCGAGAGCGAGTAATGAGTATTGTGGGGACGACTTTGAGTACGCATGCTAAAGTATTGTTGAGTACGCATATAACTTTTGGCTATATACAGAGAGACCAGTGAGCAAGATATCATATAAATATTCTATGGTTCTTTACTAAATTCTACACTCTTTATACAGTTCATTTTTGCAAAACAAAATGGTGAATAAATATTTTCTGAGTACTCACATAGTAACAAAGTGCACTCACTGAGTAAAAATACTCAAAAGTTGTTAGTAGAACTCATATGAGTACTTATAAACGAATTATGACTAAAATCGTACTCATAGTAGGAGTACTATCACTAGGGATGGGAACAAATCCTTTTAGGGTATTAAATAGGACATTTTCTTCTATCCACTGGTATAAGATCATTGAAAACAGAATTTGACACCTTGAAAGATTCGCTCTTTAGCACCACGGTTTGTGATGGTTCACAGATTATGAATTCTTCTAATTATGAAACATAAATTTTAACTTCTATTGTTTTCGATTCAAAAATAGTGCATAATACATAATTTGAATATTTTACTTGAAACAGATAGAAACACTTTTATCATAGTTATTTGTTCGTTTGACAAAACAATCTATGTGTGTATGGACTACTATAGAGTCTCTGCAAACTAGCACTTTTAAGTGCCAGAGGCACCGCAATCTTTATCGTTTCTAAATCTGTAAATAACTTGTTGTGCAGATTAAAAAAATTATTCACAGCGAATGTTTAACTATCACTTGGAGATTATATAATTTCCATTTTTTGTTACTCAATCTCAAAATTCATTTATGACATAACCCCCCCCCCATAATAGAAGCCTCCGGGGCTTCTAAACTGTCCAAGCGTTCAAAATTTTTAGGGGGGCTTGTATTATGAAGGGGCTACTATTACGACTTTCGTGCAAAAATTTTCAGAAAAAAAAGGGGGTTTTGAATTTCGATGCTCTCTTACCTTTCTAATCACGGTAATCTCAATTAATCTGAAAAAATCTTTTTCGAGATAAAAAATGTAAATTTTATTCATTGCCTTTTTTTACACACGACATCACACAAGAACAATCAAAGTAAAAAAACGCGTGTCGATCAAATATGTTGTTTAAAAAATTTAAATTATTTTCCCGACGTAATAGAAGCCCCTGGGCTTCTAATACACCTTCCACATCGATTGCTCCAGAGGGGGCTTCTAATATGGGGGGGTTTACAAGACAATTAGTCAACTCCCTCATTCATCTTCTTTGAAAGTTTTGGAATAACTCTTAGATTGTTAAATAGCTAAAACTTTCAGTTATAAAAGCTCCCAAATCTGATGAAAATCAGTTCAAAAGTTAATGAGATACTTAATATACGAGTCAAATAAATTCGTTTTCTTTTATTCAAATTAAACACTTTACTCCATTTAGATTATTTCATTGTGCTCCAAACATACCACATTATGCAAGTAAGTGATTTATGAAATAAAATTTATTTAATTTTTTATACAAATTATTGTCTAAACTTTCATTTTAGAAAATAAAGCAATTGGCGTCATGAAGCCTGGTCATTCGTTTTCGATAGAACCTATGATCAATATGGGTAAATAAACAAAACTACATGTCACCTAAGTGTGAATAGCACAGACTACGTCCATTGCGTGCATTCTGTAATAAACGTTGTGAAGTTCTTTGCCTTCTTTTTTTCTATTATACGGAAGGTTACAGAATACATTAAACTGTTACGTCTCATTAAGAATAAATCGTTGAATCTGAAAGATCTTTTGGATCATTTTCACTGACACAGCACTCTATTGGTTTGTGTTTATGTATTTAGGAACATGGCGTGATGTGATGTGGCCTGATGATTGGACGGCGGTAACCGAAGATGGTAAATTATCTGCTCAATTTGAACATACATTTCTTGTTACGGATAGTGGCTGTGATATTCTGACGGCAAGAGCCAATGGGAAACCATGGTTCATGGATCAACAGATTGGATAATGTTGATAATGTGCGTTTTTCTTTCAGTTGTTATAAACTGTTGAAAAAACGTGTTAATATCCAGTTGTACGTTCTTTTCTTAATTTTAGAAAATAAATAAGTGTTATTCAGTTCCCAACACCAAAAATACAGTTATTCTTCCATTTTTCTCATAAATAGTTCAAAATAATATGAGTCACACTCTTGTATTATCCCCTTTGGTACATTCATTCTTGATGCTTTTGCTTATAACTGTCATGTAACGTTTTAGGTAGAATGCGAATCTCGGAGTTATATTGAAATTACTATATAAGACTCAATCTGTAAGATTGTTTTTATCAGTTTGATGTATACTGCTGTGAAAAATAGCTGAAAAATAAGAGAGAAAATGAGTTTTTGATACAAACTCGAACAAAGTAGAGAGAAATAGGGCAGACTATGAGTTGAGAATAGTCGAGATTGAGAAAGCAAATATCTAAGTAGAGTTTATGTGTGAGAACTAATTTGATGTAAAGTACCAAATGTGAAGTAAACAAGAACGCGTTCAAATAAAAGAAGAACATTATTAACTACTAAATCCGTTAGTCTCTTTTAGTATGTTTGATAATCGCTCTGTATATCTGTACAGCATTCTCCTGTTCCTAAAACTCACAAGGATAAAAAATTATTATTAAGATTCGACGGCGATGATGTACCTAAGATTGAACGTATTGTATTACTGGCTTGAATACGAGTCTTACGGTAAACCTTACATAAGAGACAGAAGTGTTCAGTTGTTTCTACTTCACCACAGATACATGCCAGATCGAAAACAAATTCAAAGAATTACAGCATTCAAAGATAGATAATCGTAGATATCAAGCTTATATCTCTTTTTATTTATCCATCCAGTATTATTATTGTTGTTTTCTTTCATCTTCCCCTTTTTCTATACGTACAACAACTAGAGACGGGTGGAATCAGCCTTTTTTGGTCCCGTTTCCGTAGAAAATTGTTTGGTTCCGATGAAAATTTTGGCCATAGAACATGAAAAAAATTTCTCCTGCTGACTGAAAGTTCAATGCTTTTTTTTACTATTGTACTGCGTTGCAGAACTTTCTACGGCCTTGCAAAAAAAATTTTGACAGTAAAACGAGTTCGAAACTCACATTAGAATTTGATTCTGCAACGAAAGTTTTACTTTTATGGAACCAGTTTTCTTGTACCTGGTTCCAGTTCCAGTCCCGCCGGAATCGGGACCGTCTCGCCCACGTCTAACAACAATATCATACTTCATTTTACTTTTCGTTACTTTTCATTGCTTCTTTTTCATTTTTTCTACCTTTGTTTAGTACTTCGACATGAGTGTGTAGAATTTATACGGTCAGTCTTTATGGGGGCATTCTGGTCCTGAGTGTAAACGCCATTTATATAAGTCTTCTCTTCTCTTGGTTGACTGAAAGAAACTGAAGTAACAATATTTATTATAAACATTTTATTGAAAAAGAAAAAAGAACGATTGCGCAAGCGGCTTTCGCCATATGTGTGCCTTAAAATGTATAAAAAGAACGTATAATGAGCTTGAAAGGAGAAAGGAAGAAAAAGGGAAAGAGAAAGCTCACGCAAGAGATGGTCATTCGGATTTTTGGATATTCACTTCTACTGTTCTACTTGTATTGGCAGCGAGAGGAAACGTAAACTTCTCAGAATCGCACTGTCCGTAGTATATATCTGCATATCTCGTTCAAAATAACTTGACTCTCACCCAAACATCTCCCACGAACTCCCAATAGACTAGTCACCGACACACAAGGCAAGAAGCTTAGACCGGATAGCAGATCGGTTCTTTCTAAAACATACTCTGAACAATCTAATAAATAATGCTTTACTGTTTCGTTAGCTCCTCGACATGCACAAAGAGGGGATGAAACACATCTTTTGGAGTGTAGATTGGCATTTAGTTGGAGATTAACACATTTCAATCGCATAAAAAATATTTCAGCTTGTCGTGATGGAAAAATGAGGCTTTTTTTAAAAGGGGATTCGCTTCGCAAATCCAAAGCATTCTGTTTCAGCTTTTTACGTAATGGTTTCGCCTTTAATGAGTATAATGTTGGATCTAATTCTTTCCATTTCTTAGAGAGTAGAGTAAAAAAAGAGCTATGGCGCGTATTTACAGGTTGCATTATAGTTTGCCT
>CAJNOQ010008693.1:0-10954 GCA_905250885.1 Didymodactylos carnosus | reverse complement strand
AAACTTGCAAAAAACCGGAAAAGGATTTGGCGTTTTGGGCACAGTGCTTAGTAAAATTGACTTTTCTCGTCGAAGGCAAAAAATTTCAAAAAACTGCACGTATACTTTTGAAGAGAAGCATCTAACGCGTCGACCCATGTGAAAATATTGGCTCTAACATCTCAAGAAAAACTTGTGAAAAGTTTGCAAGAATAGGTAGAGGGGTTTTGGTCGGTTTGCTTTCGACGATCTTGGCCCACAGACGTTTAGGTCCGAAACGGCTTTCACACCATTTTCTGATTCAGTTTTCAAAGCTGAACAAGAATATGGCAGTTTGAACAGTCCAAGTTGGTACGAAACTTGGAAAACTCAAATTTATAAAAACAAGGCGAAAATCGGGTTTTTCACACCCATCGAGGTTTTTCGATTTTTCAAACGGAAGGAAGCCTTTAAAAAAATCAAGGAGCACATATTCTTGCTCGCCGTGAAATTCTCTATCGAATGATATATAAGACATCGAAAAGTAAAATTTTTGCTGTAACTTTGCTTTACGTGCACCTTAGAAAAAAGAAGACTTATATTTTTTAGATTGAGCCAATAGTTTTATTACAAAAAATTTTGTGTTGTTGTAGAAAACGGATTCTCCACGATAATGTTAGAAAAAGATATTTGACGAAGATTATACTCTTTCTAATCTAATAATAGCAAATTTGTACTTTATTTAAGCACATTTAGAATTGATTATGCAGCCTAATATTAATATTATACAAAGAACTGACGACGAAACCACTCCAACTGTCCGATCGCTTTTTTCACGAAACCTAGTGGACAATAGCTAATCAAGTGTGCTGAATCCGAATATCATAGCGGTTTTGGAGTCTAGGCCTCCAGAGACCGGCTTTCTGGAAAACCAGTTTTTCAGAAACTCTAAAAGATAACCAAAGCCTTTCTTAACGAGGCATAATTGTAGCCCGTACATTTCTGATTAAAATGAGACATCTCCCAACTCTACACGATCTTTCTTTGCAAAGTTATAGAATTTATAAAAAGTGCCCTAAATGTTCATTGTCAGCTCAAAGCTACTCTCTAAAAAAAAAGGTATTTTAAAATACGGAAAATGGTATAACCATATGAACCATATCATAACTATTTAAACGTTTTTTACTTTTATCAGAAAACCCCTTAGGGATTTTTAGAATATGAAAAAGCCATGATTTAAAAAACCCTGAATTGATTTGGTATTTTAAAATACCTGAAAGGTTTTTTTGTGACATGAAGAAACCTCAACCGTTTTTCAGAACGTAATTTAGCCGTATTTTGGAAAATGAAAATTAGTTTTCTGATAAGAATAAGAAACTTTTAAACAGTTATGATATATTTGAAATGGTTAAATCCTTTAAACGTTTTTCACGGGTGGTTATACCTTTTTTGGTTTTTCTCAAATGGAGAATACCTTTTAAGGTTTTTTGAAATACCTTTTTTTTAGAGTGTATAGAAATAAGAAGGAGAAGATTAATTTAGGGCTTTTCTTGTAAATTCTATAATTTTACAAAGAAAGGTCGTGTAGAGTTGGGAGATATCTCATTTTAGTCAGAAATGTGCGGGCTACAATTATGCGTCGTCAAGAAAAGTTTTGGTTATCTTTTAGAGTTCCTGAAAAACTGGTTTTACAGAAAACGGATTTCCGGAGACCTAGACGCCAAAACCGCTATGATATTCGGATTCAGCACACTCGATTACCTATTGTCCACTAGGTTTCGTGAAAAAAGCGATCGAACAGTTGGATTGATTTCCTCGTGAGTCAGATAAATTTTCCTCCATTGGACCAGCGTCTCATTTTGTGAATTTCAAATCTTGTCACTTGACGCTTTAAAAATAATCTTAATAATCTTGTAGTGTTCGTCGTTATGCAGAATTTAACAAAAGCAAACGAGGAATTCAATACCAAGAAAATATCAACATAAATGGACACATTTACAAGCGAAAATGTTAAATTTTAAAGTTTCCATTTATCGTCAATAATCATGTTTTATCATTATATTTGATTGTTTCATTTTAAAAAGAATGTTCAACAGCCTACCTTACTTAGACATACACATAGAAATATGCACTCATTTTTTAGACCACTATTGCGAACTATTACGTTTATTAATAACAGATTCGATGTTGAAAACAATATAACGATCAAAAGGACTACAGTTGCTAAATTTACATCAGTTAATATTTTAAATTAAAAAAAATTACATTACTCGATATCAACTAATTTTAAAAGAACGCAAACTTTCTATCTTCTTTTCCATTAAATTAATGTATTTAGATCTATTTCTTTAGCATATGTACCGTTTACTAATAAAAGATATCAAGGAAAATAGTGAAAGATTATTCATTGACAAAAGATTGCATCGCTCTGTTTAACGTATTTTCAATTAGAAAATATTCAGTTTTCATGAACTGATAATTTTTTAGTGCGTTCTGAAACATTGTAGTTATGAACATGTTTCAGAGGTTAATTGTATCGAAAAAAATGCTCATTGTTTTTCTCAGAAAAGCTGACATTTATTTTCTGTTGAAATAATAAGTGGATAATCTATGCTTATTAAAAACTATTTTAATTATCTTCTAATACTGACAATACAATGTGGAAGTTCAGTACAATGTCAGAAGTAGACAGAATATAGACAAAAATAGTTTGCTCCCTTTTAATTGATGCTGTTTTATGTAGACATCAAACGAATATCTATATCATTTTTACGTTGTCGAGTATAAAAGAGAACAGTAAAAAACAACATCAACAAATGAAAAATAAAAAGAAACAACGAGAAAATCTTTTTCTTGTATCGTCAATAGGAAAAGTACAGAATAAAATGCATTCATTATACATTTTTTAGCAGTAAAAACGAACCGTTTTTTCTTTAAACAACAAATAAAATCTTTTTATCTGTTTTAAAACAGGAAAGAAAACTCCATTGGATACTGTAGTAGATAGATATAAAAAAACAGAAAATAATTTAGTTTGAATTAGGCAAATACGATAAAAAAAATTTTTAAAGAGAAATTGAACAACAATAACAAACAATTTGCCTTGTTGTAGAACAAAGTTGAAAGATAAAGAAAATTACAGTATACATAAGTCGAAGATGGATAAAAAACGAAAATAATTGATTGATAGTTTGTTTAGATGATCGAAAAAAGAAATACGGCAAACGTTTAATTTTGTAAATGTGATGGAAATGTTGGCCAGTATGTTGTGGGTAAACATGCAATAGAGGCTCCATTTTGTGCTGTTGCTGATGAAGTTGATGGTACAGTTTCAAATAGTGTTGTTTGACCTGTGCTAGGCAATAACGTTGTCACATCATATAAATTTTGTGGAGTTGTTGATTGTCCAACAGAATTTAATGCTGATAATGTACTAGTACCATTCAATGGTAACGTTGACGATCCGTATTGACCAGATGCAACATTTGGCAATGACTGTGTTGCAAGATTATTTAGATTTGTAAAATTATTTGTTAATAACAAATTTTGCCAATTATTTTGTGTTGCTGCTGGTGTTAAATAAAGTTGATTTGATGATGACACAGGATAATAGACGAACGGTGTTCTACGTATAAAACAACAACAAAAATATTATTCATCTTGAAAATCTGTCATAAAAAATTGTAAGTATTCAACCAGAGCAAGGAAGAACACCGTGTATCAATCAATAGAAAATCGTTTGTTACAGTTTCAAATTCAATACAACAATTATACACTCACAAAAAGTTTGACATAACACGAGCTTTGAGACAAATTCATTTCATTCGCCAAACCGAAGAACTAAATTATTCTCATTCACACGCGCAAATTAGAAAATGTGCAGTGACTCTGACCGTTTAACGCAAAATTTTAAACGGTAACGGAAAAGCAGGCCAAGGACGTAAGGTTCACAAAGCGGGATTAGTGTACCAAACTTTTTATTGGCCAGGACGCAACAATCCTACACACCTGTGCCGCACATTTCCTAGCTAATTAATTTATCCAGGTTGGAAGCCGTCAGCTTTGAACATAGCTCTTAAAGTCTACTGGGTAACTTTTTATGGTTACACCGTTACTCTAGTTCTGTCATGCGTAGATAGCGAGAAACTAAGTAACATCAGCCCTAAAATGATCTTGTGTTACTTATATTATTACTCATAAAAATGTACACATTGCCAGAGACTAGGTTTTTCTAATAAAGGCAGGTTCCTGTCTCTCTCTTCACTTCGAGTTTAATATGATAGCATGTGCTAAGGCTGTATTTTAAAAATATAACGTAGTGAGTTGTTCCTACCCCCATTGGATAATACATTTGACCGGTACAGAGTGTACACAGTTATTGGAAAATTTCACACAATAGTTCATACCCATGAGATAATTTTACTATCCGAACAAAAGCTCCAATGCGTTTGGAATGTAAAATATTAGATTCTAACGCGCTAATAACAAATTTATTACCTTTTCCACCGTGATGGGAAAACAGATATAAAATCAGCGCGTTCGAGCCCATTATTTTCTAAAATTTCTTTTCAAACGTCTTTCAACTCGTTAAAACGTTTTCTACAAATATGATGTACTCATTTGTAGACATCTTCAACGTCTCGTGCTTCACGTGGAACTTCATATTTTAATTTTGAAAAAAGCGTTTTCTAACCATTTTTTCCTTCCTATAGGAAGTAGCTGGTCGGACAGTGAGACACAATACTAAGTGGACATCACTGAATGGGCGTCAAAATCAAGCCAGATAACTAATTGAAAATAAAATAAAGTGGAGAAAATGGAAGACTAAATATCTGACGGCTTCAAACATGTTCGTTAAAAAATAACAAACTTAACATCTGTTAAAATTTCTTGAATACGTTCGAACTGGTTTATTCTTTCTTTGTACGCGCTTAAACTTTCGTTCGAGTGATATAATTATCTCATGGACAGTTAATTACTTATAAACACACGAATACAAATCAAACGGTAATTTAGAAGATTTCTAGCAGAAAAGTACGAAGCCAATTATTCTAATTTTTGGAAGTTCAAATAATTAAGCCAAAATGGTTTGTAACTACGAATTACAACAAAAAAACACGCCACGCCACTCCACAACAACACGATCAAAAAGTTCAAAATTCCATAATCAGTGCTTGTATTATAGCTTAACTGGTTTTTTATACATTTGTGGCTGAAGTTGATTCAAGCAAGGAATGGTGGTTTGAATTTTTATTTAGTTTAAGCAGAAGTTATTTAAAACTACGGGTTGGTGGTACAAATTAGACCGACTTTTTTATCAGCTCATCGTAGAAAATTTATCAGGTATGATCATTTTTATGTCCTCAACAAACAAACCCACACAAATCACACTTCAAACTCAAATGTCACACATAGATACACACAAAATACTTTTAGTAATCTGCTTGTCTTTCGTATGTTTAGCCAAGCAATGTTATCAATTGGAAACAACTGAGATTAAGAAAGAAAAGGCAAGGATAAGCTATGAGAATAATTAGACATTTTTTTGCTGCTAACAAATAGAATTAAGAGGATTTCGAATTTCTTCAATTTTTCTAATTACCAATGTCTATATAGGTGTGAGAAAATAGTCGAAATAATTCATCATGAAAAGTAAATCGAGCAGATATCTGTTTGATCTAGATGATATGTTACAGTTTCTTTTTTGACTATAATATAGTAACATCGTAATTTCAAAAATGAGACATAAAAAGAAAGTGCATAATTATTTTACGAATGTTTATCTAGTCTTTTCCTCTAAGCACATATTTCTTTGTTCAAAACAAAAACGACAGAAGCAAATTTTTATTTTAAAACAAAGCCTGAAGGAAAAAGTGCTATTAACTTAAGTAATGCTAACATCAAGTAACTTCTCTATGAAGAAAGCTTTTGAATAGTTTAATGTTTTTTCTAACTTGAAAATTTTCAATTGTTTGTGTAGTTTGATCTTAGTGTATACTTGAAGGTGTAAATGAATGCCATACCGCAAAGGTATAGCACATTTTAGATGAAAATTCATACTCTTCTAAAAATTGTATACTCATACTCTCCTATACGATGGTACTGTTGAAATGACATCTAAGATCTATTAAGTTCTGGACTTTAACCAGAGACCATCACACGGTAATCTTTTTCCTCCCTGCCTTGTCAGCAAATTACTCATAAAATTTGTTTGCCCTGCCGAGCCAGACAGGGCGGGGCAGGATGTCTTGCAGTGCAAAAGAAAGTTTTTCTCCTTAACCTAGTAGACTTTATCTTCAAGAAACTCATCACAAATACTGAATGCGTTTCTCGTGCGTAACAGAATGTTTTTTTTTATTAATTATCAATTTTAGAAAACCTGGCTGTCATTTTTATTTTCACATATACGAGAGATCTCAAAATTTTACTTAAAAAGAAGCTTGAAAGTCTCAAAAATCAATCTCTTGCAGGGCAAATCAAGTAATTTTTTTGTTGGCCTGTCCTGCAACAGGGCAAGGCAAAAAAGATAGGTCGCCCTGCCTGGCAGGGCGGCAGGACAATAGGGCAGCCCTGTCCTGCGATGGTCTCTGACTTAAACATCGACGGTGCCTCTGTACAATGTGTAGAGCGACATTATTCTAACAACCAGTAAAAAGTTGTTGTTTTTAATGAGAAGTCTTGTTAAGTCTGTTTGAAAACAACTATAAAAATATTGAAATAATCAGCCTACTCAAGTGTATCTATCAGTCAATAGGCTTCTCACACCAGCATTGGTAGATATGCGTAGTCAATTGCACTTGATAAAAAGAAAAGACATAGTAAAAAAATTTACATATTTCATTCGTTTTTTCCTTCAGAAATATTGATTTTTTTTTCTTCTCTTGAAGAAAAACATGCGTTATTGTACAAGCACCGAATCTATAGGTCAAAGAACATTGATAGTTCTTGAGTTTATATTCTGGGATAGACTATCTTAATTAGCATACGTACGTTCCATAAGTTGTTTGATAATTCGATGGTAACGCGCGCACGGCTGAAGTATATGCAAACAAATCTAAAGAATCAGAAATACATAAAGATTATTGTTTCAAAGATAATCACGTTTGTTTTAAAACACACTTGAAGCTGGACTACTTAGTCGATTTTTTGCACCGATATACGCTAAATTTACATTAGCACGTCGTCCATCAATTGTTGGATTTGGATCTTTTGTAGCTTCTTGTGCTGACTCTCTTGTAACCATTGTTACCTATTTAATAAAAAAGGATATAAACAGATAACTTTATCCAACTGTTTTGACAAAAAATGCTATCTTTCATTTGACAAAAGACGATGAATACTTACAAAACCATATCCTCTGCTTTTTCCTGTTGATCGATCCAGAATAACAACAGCTTCCTCTATATCACCATATTTTTCAAAATACTTTCTCAATGTTTCATCTGTCGTATGATAAGGAAGTCCTAAAGCAGGAATCTTAATCATCAAGCTCTTTTTCTCAACGCAAAATTGTCGATTACATACCACCAACAAATATTTTCTGATA
The DNA here is from genome assembly GCA_905250885.1 of Didymodactylos carnosus. Lineage (NCBI taxonomy): Eukaryota > Metazoa > Rotifera > Eurotatoria > Philodinida > Philodinidae > Didymodactylos > Didymodactylos carnosus. The sequence goes on along the minus strand of CAJNOQ010008693.1, from coordinate 3,450 downwards.
AGTTGTATCTTTTGCATTTGGTTGCATTGCCTGCATAGCCGTATAATAATTATTCGAATATTGCTCTCGTGTTAATTGATAATAGTTTGACAAACAATAATTACTTAACGACGAATAATGATTTTGTGAAATGGAATATTGAGAACGATATGAAAGAAGGAAATTGTGATGGTTAGAACCAAAGTCAAGTTTTTGTCTAAAAATAAAACTTTCTTGCCTTTTTCTTGACATACACAACACGTATTACAGAGAAGAGAAAAACGTCATTGTCGTGCTCACAATTCTTATCTATGTGAGAATATTAACACATTTCTTTCGATTGATCACTCTCAAGCATAGTAGCAGATAGGTCACTTTTTTTGAACGCAATGGTATATTCTAATTAAAACTCAATTTCAGATGACGGACATTGCTTGAGTGATTGCTTCACTCTCGCAAAATGTAGTTAAACTCGTTCTTTCCCCTACGATTCAATAGCAGACAGAATACTAACACTCTGTTACCTACCGTTCAAAAAAACTTCACAAAAAACTAAATCATCGAATTACCTAAGTATTTATTATACGTAATCTACGTTAAGATAGAAGTGCAACTTTATGATAAAAATTTAATATACCTTATACAAATCTACCGGTTGATTTTTCAAATTAAAAATAAAGAAAGTCCACTTTTTCCCCACTTGTTCTTTCAGTATGAGACAATGACTTTTTTTTTTCATTTAAGTTTGCTATCTTCGTTTATTTAACGATAAAAAATAACAAAAATTATATGTATATATAAAGGTGTATAGATGGCATGCATGTTTGCGTTGCTTCCTGTTTTTTTCCTCGAATACTCTTAGAACTGTTCTTCTAAAGTAGGTAGTTTCACTTTTCTCACCTGATTAAAATACTTGAAATTCACTTAAAATTATGTTATATTGTCTTCAGCATGTAGAAAACAAAGGTAAAAGGGAACAGAAGAAGCAAATGAAGAAAAAGAGAGTATGATGAATTAAATTTGAATATATATACATTTTCAGAAAATTATAACAAACAAAAGAAAACGATGAAGTAAAGAACAGAATAAAATCGTTACATTTTTTAAACACGGCCAATCAGCAGTCGATGCGATGTGGCACATATTCTTCGAGTGTCTGAGATGAAAGAATAGCGTTGTAAAATGTGTACACTCATAAATGAATGTGCATGAATTTAACTTTTTCTCTTTTCAATTTTCTAGGTAAATGATTGGCCCTAGTTTTCCTCACTGTATCTAAATAGAGAAATTCTAAATACCATAGTTCAGACGCTCAATAGGACGAATTTTTCGAAAAAAGAAAACTTAATACAGTAAACTGATCTACTTACAGAATTCAATTCGTCTTCTATACATGGCTCGTTCAAATTCTGTTAGAATGTAAGATTGATGCTTTTCTGATTTCAATCAATCATATTAAGGTCGCACAGTAGATTAATCTGAATTTAAACTAACTGATACTAGCTGAACTACGTCTAAAACAACGCCTACTTTTTCGGATAATCACTGCTTAGACGAAATTAGAGCCGATTACTGGAAAAACAAACATTATAAAAAAGAACTCTCAATAATATCCCAAATTTCAGTTCACTGCTAGAGAAAATACTGGCACGACTTGAGACTTTTTTTTGTTAGGATACTGCAAAACAGGCACTGTCTGACTGCATCAACAGTACTGAAAGATGGCTACTTGTTCCAGTCATAGGAGAATTTTTGAGCAAGATTGTGATGGAAAAAGCGACAGTGTAGCTACTTACGTGAATAATTTTGTCTGTTTGGTGAGTAACTATTTTGCTTCGTCATTTCGTACGGACTTGATGAATAATTTGAATAATCATGGTCTTTCATCTAGAAAACAACAGAGACACCAATAACTTGTCATAACTGTCCTGCGAATAAAGGCGTACTAAAGGGATTGCTTGAAAAAAGTTTCCTACATTTATTAAATAATAAATAAATAATAATTAAATATTAATTTAAAATATCAGTACAATTATCTGTGACCGATCTCTTCTTCTTGCTAATACGCTTTGATGAGAATGTATTATTAGACTTTGAAAATACTGAGGCCGCTCACTGCCGCTACATTACCAACTGCTCTGAAGAGAGGTAGAGTTCTTACGCTTATCATTGCCATAATTCCACAAATCCCTTCTATTAATCTCATATACCTTTTGATGATACTGCTGTTCAGTACCGTTATTCTATTTATTCGGTAAAATAAAAACGACAGAAAAGTGTATATTAGCGTACATTGTACTGATAACACGTTTAGAACTAATCGAACAAACAAGAAAAAGAAAATTCAATAAAGAGAATGATCTGAAAACACATGTTTTTCAACTTCGTACAGAAAAAACGATAAAAACAGCTGACGAGATTAATTTAGAGCAACTACCAAGCTAGTGCCAACTCTTTTCTTATTACAATACCAAGTAGTCTTTCCATCAGAACGTTTAACGGTATTATTGATGGAGAAAACTAAGATATTTTACTTCTTACCTTGATTCTATTATAAAATTTTGCCAGCGCAGCCCATTTGCGGCTAGAATAAACAGCGCCTTAAATTTTCTTTATACAAATAGTTATTCTATAGGTTGAAGGTTACAAGTAGTTTTCAGGGCTACAAATAGTTTTCACCTTATTGGAAAAGCACATTTTTCGCATTTCTTTGAAGTGGCTTTGCAATGATCTACGGGATTCATATTCTCTTTCACAGCATATACGGAATATCAACAAGAAAATTTTTATGTACAATAGTTTTAGATCACAGTTTGATCTGCAGCATGAAATAAGACTAGTGGAAGTAGGGGAAGTGTCGATTACATTTGAGTAGAGTCAACATAGCGATTATGGTATCAGAGAGTTGGCTGACATGGGATCGCCCGAACATCCCACCGGAAGAAAACACACGTTTCACAGGAGCGGATGTGAAAGGTACACAACTGCGACTGATTATAAATACGACAAAGAAATATCGACTGCGATGAATAGTCAACGATAAGCTTTCCTCTGACTAATGGATCTACCATCGTTTACAGAACACGAAGGAAAAAATGAAGCGCTCAGAGCGGAGCGGTTGATGAAAATCATCGAAGCTGGAGTGAGCGTTTTATGAGAGTCATGAAGTCGGAGCGGAGCGCTTCGTAAAAACCATGGAGCTGGAGCGGAGTCGGAGCGGCTCTTTCTTTTAGCGCTCCGCCAATAGCTTCATTTTTTCCTTCATGTTCTGTAAACGATGGTAGATCCATTAGTCAGAGGAAAGCTTATCGTTGACTATTCATCGCAGTCGATATTTCTTTGTCGTATTTATAATCAGTCGCAGTTGTGTAAGATGAAAACTATTTGTAACTGTAGTGAAGTGCGCAGCTGGAGTGAGCGGGAGTGCAGTCAGAACGGCACTGGAGCGAAGCAGGTGCAGAAATTTTCTTG
>CAJNOQ010008692.1:0-10955 GCA_905250885.1 Didymodactylos carnosus | reverse complement strand
AAAATCCGAATGACCATCTCGTGCGTGAGCTTTCTCTTTACCTTTTTCTTCCTTTCTCCTTCTAAGCTCATTATACGTTCTTTTTTATACATTTTAAGGCGCACATATGGCGAAAGCCGCTTGCGCACTCGTTCTTTTTTCTTTTCCAATAAAAAGTTTATAAAGAAAAATGTACTGCACATACAGTAGCTTCAGATAAGCGCCTAAAAAATACTATGATTAGGTCAAACTTTGTCCACAATTCGGATTTCAAAGTATTGCCAAAGTAGATGCATGGTAAGAAATATCGCAGCCAGCCCAAAAAGCCTCGTCTAGTAAGTGTAATGAGATGATTGGGCTTCGTTTCTAAGATGTTTTCCTCTTGTCCTACCTAGACGATGTTCTTCAAAAAGCAAAGGATTTTTAATAAGTGCTGGGATTACGTAGCCTTGTTTCGTCGTTGTTTCGATAACTGTTTTAGTTCTGTGGCTAGAATCACGTATTCAGTCATATACTATTTAGATATATTCTGATCAATGTTTTATTACATAGAGGAACCAACCACGACTACAATAACACGTAACACTGAAACTCAATTTATTTTAATCAGCGCAAATCGCTTTTCTCTTCAATTTTATCCTCTAATTAGTAATTAATTAATTGCTCTAATTAGTTATTCATCTTTCCGCCTAGCTGTTTTGCTACAAGACATTCAAAAAGATTTTTTGAACTCTATGTTATCTGTATGATAAAACCTTTTTACCTTAACCTCGTATTCCGAGTCGTACTGCAGCGTACTCAAGAGCTAAACGTTTCTCCTTTTTCCATCATGTTCCTGTAGAAAAAACCGAATAAATCATCGTGCAAGAACTAGATAATTAGATAATTGTAGTTCTTCAAAGGTATAAACAATGAAAAAGAAAACTGGAAATAAGTTCTTCAAAAGGGCTCAGAACGGACAGTGACCGTATCGTTTCGAGTTCTTGTTATAAGTAAGGTTATGAATTGACGATCCATGATAGCATTTTTTCTCTAATGTGGAGCAAAAATGAGAGACGGTCATTTTCCCAAGGTAATGCGACAAGCGCATAAAAAGGACTAAAACGGATAATTAAAGAAAAATCATAAAAGCCCGATGTTTTCGTTTGCTTCCTTCTGCTTAAGAACGGTCGAGAGTTCGTTATTAACACAATCAAAGGTTATAAAAAGGACTATTCAACATAATTAACCGATTAGCAAAGGTAGGTGTTCCTTAATTGAAACTATATTTCACCTAAACGAGCTTTTTCGAAGTGTATCGTCATGTAATAAAATGTGTAAATGAAAATGTGTTAGCATTTTAGCTGCCTCATCGTTTCACTCAGCCCACTTAATAATTCACATATACAGTCTTTAACATTAGCACTAATAAAAATGGAAAAGCATCATCAGAACTTCTGGTAACCAGCATCTTGCCTTCTTCAATTTTCCCACTAAGATCTTAGTTCAAGATGTTGAACTAAGAATAAAAGTTCAAAACCTTGATTTTCTTGAAATTTGTTGGCTATTGTACGGTGGTAATTCTTGAACCACTGTTTAGTTTGCACATAAGTGCGAATACTAACTTACAATTTTTTTAATTTCTTGAACCCACTCATTCAAGGAAGAGCTTACGAGTGTAAATGTGATGGCTATGACTGTCATACATAAAAAGAAAATGTAAAAGGCCACTAGAAGTGGATGCGGATCTCTTAAAGCAGCTTATCGAAGAAGATCCTCGATTGATTACACGGTGTTTAGTAGAGCAGTTTGGGTGCTCTCATACTGCGGTGGAAAAACATCTGAACGGGTTGGGCATGACGTGGAAATATGGAGTTTGGATACCGCATGAGTTATCACCACATCAGCTTCAATACAGGCTTGATACTTGTATGGATTTAATGACATCTCACCGCAACTACGAATGGTTCCGCAATCTTATTACTGGCGATGAGAAGTGAGAAATTCTTCCAAATGGCTGCACGATCACTACTGATCTCTACTGTCAGCAATTGGACAGGGTTGCAGAAAAATTCAAGGGAAAGCAGGATTGAATTTAAACGCAAGAACCCCATGTTGCAAAGTCAACGCGCGAAAAATTATTGAAGCTCGGATGGGTTACCGTTCCCCATCCACCTTATTCCCCAGACTTGTCTCCTACGGACTACTATTTGTTTCATTTCCTTTCTAACCATCTGCGCCAGAAAACGTTCGACGACGAGAACGACCTCAAAACGGACCTTGTCAACTTCTTCTGTCAAAAATCCCAGGACTTCTACGAACGCGGGATCCTTTCTCTGCCAGAGCGTTGGCTACAAGCAGTGGCGGCGGAGCGTCATCAAGTTAGGTGAGGCAAATAATATTTTTTTTCAGCCGTCCGATTTTATCAAAGCATCAAGCAGAATATAAGTCTCCTTTTTATTGAACTTCGGTAGAAATCAAAACGATCAAGGTTAAACAAAAATGATTAGAAACTACCAAAAACATTTTCTCTGTTCATTTTTTGATGCAAACGTCGAACAAAGACTTTCAAGTCAATAGAATCTGTCTTTTCTTTGTATATATCGGTTAAAAACACACTATTTAAACGAATTTGTGTCATCGTCGATCGCAGATATGTCTTCATTCGATTCATTGCCGAGAAAGATCTTTCTGCAGTCGCTGTGGATACTGACACTGTTAGATAAAGCCGTAGAAGTCGATTGAATTGATTATAGAAAAATATCCAAGTGAAGAAAAGGAAAGAAAAAATAGATATATAAGATATATGTATGTCGTACGTATCATCTGTACAACAATAGAATAGAGAAAAGAAAGAAACATCAGAGATAAGTGAATCAGACTATAAGATAGATGTATGTTACAGGCAAATTCCGAATTTGCCTAGGCAAAATTAGAATTCTGATTTTGACTAGAGTTTCTTCAGGCAAGATTAAAATTTCAAGTTTGACTGGGCAAAATTGGAATTCTAAGTGTGACTAAGTTAGTAAAAATTAGAATTTAGGCAAAATTGGAATTAAAATGGGAAAATCAGAGATCACAACTGATAAAGTCATAAAATTAATTATACGTGCTAAAATCATGCTCTTAGTTTCTCCTGCTAGGTAATAAGCCATATTCACCCACTGATGTATCAGATGTATTAGAAGGAGCTTGAATTAAAGAATAATCACAATCTCGAGAAGGAGTGATTAGCTGAGAAGCTAGAGCATCTGTGTGTGACCATGAAAGAAACAATTGTTTTAATTCAATTGTAACTCTTGCAACAAACTCCTTTCCATTATCACTATGAAGCAACCGTGGTGGACCAAAAGCAACTGTGAACTTTATAACTGAACTCCCTCTTCTCTGAATGTGAGAGAAGATAAAGAGAAGACAGTTAAGCTAAAAATACAAAAAATAATATAAATAAAAGGTACTTTTTAAATTCAAATTATGTTTAAAGTAGAATATTATAATTATCTTAATCAAACATTTTTAATACATACATTTAGATTACATATATCATATTGACTACAGTATTAATTGTTTATTCAAATACTAAATGGGAATATTTGACAAACAGAGACGATTAAAGACCTGATTGAAATGAAGTATAAGACTGGTAAACTTGCACAAGAATATACTTCATCGTTTTGAAAAGCTTTTAAATCGTCTTTGTTTGTCAAATAATCCCATTCAGTATTGGAAAAAACAATTAATACTGTAGTCAATATGATATATGTAATCTAAATGTATGTATAAATGTTTGATTAAGATAATCATAATATTCTACTTTAAAGCCACCTCCCCCTCAAAATCGGATCTCGGCTTCCATGCCACGAAATTGCATGACATTTTCAGGATATCTTGGTTATGGTATAGGGATGCTATGCTAAAATTTTCGGACCAATATCAATATCATGACTATTTTCCAAGATATTCAAAAATTACAGGCAAAAATAGCTTTTTCTCGAAACAAGAATTTTCGTAGAGGCTTCATCATGGACAATTATTTTTTTTTAGTTCGATAGAGGACGTCCACCTTTAGGGTGTTACAGAGTCCTTTTCTAAATTTTTGGTTTTCTTGCGGGGGAGATAGGGCTTAGAAGTTCAATACCTCTCCAAAACCCGTAGAAAACACTAGTAGTTTTCTAGAAATCCTTTTTTAATAAAAAAAAAGAAAGCTTAATTTGAAAAAAGGGCTCTGTAACGCGCTAGAGCTGGATATGCTCTTTCAATTAAAAAAAGAATTCTCTACAAGGAAGCGTTGTCGAGAATTGTTGTTTCGACTATTTGCAAAAGAGTGCTAAAACATAATTATTGTCGATTAAAAAAAGAATAGGCTGGGCCATTTTTGGAATAACTTTTGCTAGAAAGTAGCTAGAGAGCTCCGATTTTCACCATTTGAAAGAGGAGATTCGGGACATATTCTCATAAGCAAAACTTTTTCAGAAGAGTTCTTTAAAACAGATTTTCTAGGAGGTCTTTGAAAAACTAGACCGTATGTAACAGTTTTCCAATCGGATTGCATTGATTCTTTTTTACGAACTGATAGCCCAGGGTGTTCTCTTCAAGGTAGGAGTCGAGCGAGATCTTTATTTTTCGCGGTTCGAGCCTTGCATCGGCTTTCCCACTTGTCTCAGGACTGACACCCGGTGACTATTGGTAGGCTTGAAAATGGATGGACTATAGGTAATGGATCATGCTGAGTCTATTTACTGACTGAGACTATTTTCATCTAACATTAAAAAATTAATAACTCACTCAATTTTCAACTTCAAATTAACTGTCTTCTCTTTATCTTCTCTCACATTCAGAGAACAGGGAGTTCAGTTATAAAGTTCACAGTTGCTTTTGGTCCACCACGGTTGCTTCATAGTGATAATGGAAAGGAGTTTGTTGCAAGAGTTACAATTGAATTAAAACAATTGTTTCTTTCATGGTCACACACAGATGCTCTAGCTTCTCAGCTAATCACTCCTTCTCGAGATTGTGATTATTCTTTAATTCAAGCTCCTTCTAATACATCTGATACATCAGTGGGTGAATATGGCTTATTACCTAGCAGGAGAAACTAAGAGCATGATTTTAGCACGTATAATTAATTTTATGACTTTATCAGTTGTGATCTCTGATTTTCCCATTTTAATTCCAATTTTGCCTAAATTCTAATTTTTACTAACTTAGTCACACTTAGAATTCCAATTTTGCCCAGTCAAACTTGGAATTTTAATCTTGCCTGAAGAAACTCTAGTCAAAATCAGAATTCTAATTTTGCCTAGGCAAATTCGGAATTTACCTGAATTCTAAGTTTGCCTATAACATATATGTGAGAATATGTATGTATCTGAATGGGTCAGGTGCTTGACATAACAAATCCTGCGAATAAAAAATAACAATATTAATTCGGAAATCAAGTGAGGCTGAGCCTCTACAGCTAAAATCCGGATGAGGCTCAAGCCTCACTTGTCTCAATGGCTCCGCCGCCACTGGCGACAAGTCATAGATAGGAGTGATGCATATATAACTGAAAGCTAGTTGGATTGTTGAAGTTGAAAAAGAAAAAGAAAATGTTTGAAAAAAACTCAAAAACTTTCTTGCCAACCTAATATTTTAAACTTATATATTAAAACAAAAAGTTTAAAAAAGCAGTGCATGGCTGCAATAGACTACACGATAAAGTGATCTGAACACTGCGATAACAAAAAGAAATAACTATTAAAATAAAACATACACGTTGTGTATACAATAGGTTAAAGATAAAAGAAGAGAACAACATAATCATGAGTACAACACACATACACGTGCCCTGTTCTGTTCTTTTTCTCACTATGTGTGTGTTACATAAGTTCAGAAAGAAAATATAAGGTACAACATAGAACAATCAAGACTCGCGCCGAGACTTTTTAAAACTCCTCCACCTGGACCGCAAGCGATGAACATCGCGCCTCGCGACGCGGCTAGTCCAATACTGCTGTTTATATATCTGTGATTGTCTCGGTACGACTCGGTATATCGCGAATCGTGCGGCGATAATATAGGGACCGCGCTAAGCAATATTCACATGGTTTTTGAAAATTTATCAACTTTTCAAGTCCCGCTGCGAGATCGCGAATCTATAGCGATCGCGCCGCAAACATCAATCAATGCAGGGAATCTTAAAAAAAGATTTTTTTTAAAACAGGATTAGGCCAAGATCACGGCGCAAGTTTAAGAATTCAGCGCGATCGCGATGGGAATACAAGGTTTTTTAGCGATTGTGCCGCGACTAAGCAAGTCTTTTGAAGAAAAGCTTGTTGCAGCAAGAGTCGTAGCGCGACTAAGCAGAGTACGTCTGTTGAAATTCGCGATGGCAAGAGCCGCATCGCGACATCGTGAACTCATCACGACTCTTTAAAATTCCTCCTCTCTCTAGATAAGAATTTCTCAAGATCCCGCTGCGACTTGGCGACTCAATAGCGATCGCGCCGCCACATAGCGAAAGAAGAGCGTTCACGCCGCGATAGTTAAATCGCGACGTGGCTCTTAGAAAAAAAATTCAATAAATTAAAACTTTCTTAAGATCTTGTCGCTAAGATATTCGTCCGCTATCAGGTCACCATGATTTTCACATACACTAGTGATTTCTACTCACATGTATATGACAGATTCCAGAGAGAGAGAGAGTCATACACTGAAAAAATGTTTGTGTTTTCCATTGGTGAATTAAGAGACTTATAAATTGACATACTGCCTGCGCCATCGTGGCCGCACTTTTCGCTATAAACCAAAGACTTTGGTACAATTTTATTCTGCTTTTGTAACATTTCTATGAGCCTTTGTACAGTTAAATCAATTACGTCCTCTCTAGAGGAAACCAAAACACCTGTCTTTACTCGTCTTTCTATATTTTGGAGCGATCTCAAAAATAGATATTTCAGGCAAGAGAGTTCTTGCGTAATTTCTAATATATTCTCTGTTTGGGATTCTCAAAAAATGGACTCAAAAACATTTTGCAATAGTCTAGTTGATTTCTAGAAATATCAAGATGAGTTTTAAACGCTATAGTTTCATCTAGACTAAAGGACATTTTGACCAAGGACAGTAATTCTGTAGGACATCTTTTCAAGGACTAAATACCCGGGACATTTTGTCCGAGGACAAACTGCGGGGGCATTTTACAAAAATTTTTTTCGGGCGGACATTCTTGCCTGCATTCGGGCCAGTCATTAAAGATATGGAAAAGAAGCTTTTGAATGTTCTCTAAGCAGTAGAGTGCGGCATAATCACAAGAACTCCTTGTTCTTGACCTTTTAGTAAAAGCTGGAACCAATCTGAATAATGTTTTAAATAGCCCGAAGATTTTTGGTTATGGCAGAAAAACGACTAACGGAGTGTCCAAAGTACTAAGACAGGTTAAAACAATTATATCGGCCAAGTATATCAACTATTGACCAATGTGAGCATAGTTTTGAAAGGCTTATTTATAGCTAGCTCATTTTGAAGCTCGTGAAAGTCTCTACCGAATGATATATAAAGTGAAGTAATTCACCAGAAAACCAATGGATATTATAAACATGAACGACGTTGACCTGCTGGTTTCCTGTGATCTGAATGAGTATTTCGGACCTTAGGCTACCCAGTTACACTTTCTTTAGGCTATCTTATATATCATTTTGTAGCCCGTGAAATGCTCTATCGAACGGCGCATAACAGTTGATATTTGCTCTGGATGAAACTGGTTGAATGATGTAAATACTTTGAGTAAGCGCCGTTTAACGCGAGAAGTGTGTTTTTTTGCTAAATGGTTTCCACTGGCGCTGGGAAGGTTTTTTAAGATTTAAAAGTATGTTGGCGTTAATCGTGGACAAAAACTGCATCAGATGAGTTAACTTAAGGCTGATTTGAGCGTGGACCGATTTTGCCTGTTATCGTCCCGCGTCCTGTTTATTCGGCCGCGATGAAATTATAAGACTCTTCTTAACAACCATGAACATGTGTAAATAATTGCATTTTTTTTATTGGGATCAGTCAGGTTGTACTGAAACTGTAGGAGACGGAAGCAATATTTGTCAACGATGTTCCCATAAAACCAATCTTTTTGCTACTACAATAATTTGTCTTATCATAACAGATATAAGACTAACTAGCTGTTTTTCTAACAATCTAAACTAGATGAAATTCGCCCAATTCGCATCCAAAATATCCCAAACAGCTCCAAAAAGTCCAAAAATCCAAAACATGATATTCTATCACTCTATTAAAAAGTGATATATATGTTGCAGGCAAACTTAAAATCCAGTCAAATTTAAAATCTGCCTAGGCAAAATTAAAATTTTAATTCTGCCTAGGCAAAACTAAAATTCTAATTTTGACTAGAGATTCGCTAGGCAAAATTAAAATTTTAATTATGACCAGGCAGATTTTAAATTTGACTAGGCAAATTTAAAATTTGACTGAAAGATCTCTAGACAAAATTGAAATTGTAAGTATGACTAAAAATAAGTAGGCAAAATTAGAATTCGACATTATTTTCATGTAATGTCGAGTTTAATCTTAACTGGCATTGTGCGTTTAAGACATGCTAACATAAAACGAACAATAATATGTTTCTATTCCCTTTGATGATTTTTCCCGTAACCCAATGACGATGAAAAGTAGATCTATCGAATAAATTTAACACGAATAGATAGTACCATCACATACACGGGGTTTTGGGACTTTCTTTTTTTTTTGTTTTTATAAATTTTTGTCCCCCTAAATAGAATTTCACAAATCAAGATAATACTGCCGAAGAGAATCAGAGAACGGCAAACTCGAACTCACCCAACAGGTGGCACTGTACAAAAATTAAAACTGAACATGCCAACATTTAGGTACAGCAGATCAATAGCAAATTCAAATATAAATATTAAGTTTCAAGCGTCCGTCCGAGATCTCTTTAATTATTTTTATTATTTTTGAGCAGCACGGCATATGGCACTAAGTACAATTGTCAGACTAATCGAAATATTGTATACTACAGAAAATCAAATCAACTACTCCTTATTTTTACAATCATCTCTCTTTGAATGGCATTTGGTAGAACACTTGACATTGGCTTTCTTACAGGGACAGTGTTTAGTGGCACACAAACTATTAACTCATTGAGAAGATCATAAGTTTGCGTGGTTTTCATATCAGTGTCTGGAATGGCAACATCAACAACGGAAAGATCTTGAATAGGTCTTGAAAGAGATTTAGGAGAATCAAATGAAATAAGATTAACAAGTGTTGTGCCATCATCGAGATCAGTGACCGAAGAAGTGAGCAACATAGCAAGAGAAGCAGTGGTGTCAACATTAACCGGACCAGCAGAGATAGAAGTATCTTTTTCATTTGCATCATTAACACCCGGAGTATCTAATTCATCGCCCAAATCAAGCAAGTCAAAAGGGGCTTTCTCAGCTGGAGTTTCATAAATTTCCTCTACATTACCCGGCCAATCGTCTTCGTCTAAAATATTGTTCTCTTTAACTACTCGCCAAAATTCCACATCTGTACGCGGCTTTTGGCCAACGAATATATCTAAAAAATAAGAGATAAACCACCTTTAGAATTCAAAATAAAACATAAAATGAAATACATATACGTAAGGCGCGCGTAATTGAAAAATCAAGCACTATTTTATTTTTAGCTTCTTTATATATGATTCGATAGAAAATTTGAAGCGGATCACGAATATCGCCTTTATCGCCTTTATCATCTAATTTATCTTCAAGGATATCTCCAAAGCGGAGACCTCGTCGCAAAACGCTATCTAGTTTTTTCTGGTAAAAGATGGAACGTTCCTTCTTGCGTCATTCGATCAGCTTTTATTCGTACAACAAAAGTATAACTTGGTTCTTTTGAATGATATATGATTTGAAAGTTTCCGTTGATTTTCATTTTTTGGTGAAAGGCTCAGTAACTTTCTTGCACAAACCAAGAGAATTCGAAAATAACAAAGGTAGTTGGATAGAATAAAAACGCAGTCATTCGACTCAGTTTTTGACGCTGACTCCGAATATGATACTTTTATTGCATAAAAAGTGAGTTTTGGTGGAGAAAATTGAGAATTACGGGCACAATTCCGATGTTTCCGCTCCTGATTTAGCAAAAGTGAAATTTCTCAGCAATGGAGAGGAATTTCAAGAAAACCGAGTTATACTTTTGTAGTACGAATAAAGACCGATCGAATGACGCAAGAAGGAACGTGATCTTTTACCAGAAAAAACTTGATAACAAGAAAGTTTTCAGACGTCTCAAACGCATAACGGCTTACTCAGTCTGTAGTCATATGAATTACTCGAATATCACAGATTATTTTAATTGTACAATTCAAGAGGAGGGAGAAACGTTTTTAAGTCTAATGTTCAGTTTATGCCGCAAATGATAATTCTAGTGAAAGTATTAAATATAAGAAAAAAGCTCTGGCTATTGCAGTGAAATATGTTGATTCATCTCATCCAACACTAGCTACAATTGATAATAATTTAGCTGTAAGTTACGATAATCAAAAACAATTTAGAAAAGCAATTGCACATTATCAAAACACAAATGAAATTTATTTTAAATCAATGAATACGGTTTTATTAGCAGAAACCTATGAGAATTTAGGCCTATGAAAATTTAGATGATTATGAACGAGCATTAGTGTGTTATCAAAAGGCAATTGATTTCAGAAAAAATGCTGAAGAAACAGATGATTCAAAAATTGCATAAACATATCGTCATATTGCTTCACTTTATGATACAAAAGAAGATTATAAATTAGCATTAGATCATTATCAAATGATGCTTGAATGTCAATTAAAATCCCAACTACCCTTGAAACATCCTGAACTTGCCGCAACGTATGATTTCATTGGTTGGACACATTATAAAAATGATCAATCACAATTAGCTTTAAAATTTATGAAAAAAGGTCTTAACATTCGATTGAAGAATAATAATAGTTCAGATGAATTGTTCAGTAC
>CAJNOQ010008691.1:0-10956 GCA_905250885.1 Didymodactylos carnosus | reverse complement strand
TTTCAAAACCCAACTCTCATGGCATTAGAAAGAGGATCATGAAAAACCTATAAAAAAATGGTTCATGAAATTTTAGTTCACTCATAAAGCTAAAGTCCGCCTGCTCTAGCAAAAAATGCCCACTGTGAAATAGTGGCGTGAAACTAATGGAACTTTATGCTTAAAAGATTATTGAAATAACAGAAAACAATAATGAAGCGCTTTCAGCAATGGAAGTACTAGTCTGTTACTATACAATGAATACAACAACTACCAGATTGAGCCCTTTAGACTTTGCACTAAGATTTAAGGATCGTTCCCGTCAGAAATTCGAATTGTCTGTGAAAGTTGTCATATGAAATTACGCATATAGTTAAATAGCCCTTGTTGTCTACTTTCAGCATCTATCTCGAAAAATCATATACCTACGGTTGAATTTTGAAAGAGTTTTCTAAAGCCTCCCCAAAAGCAGGCTTTCGAAATCTTTCTAATTCTTCTCACATTCAAATATATTTTGTGATTTTATTATCCGGAAATATTAAGCAAACATCTTTCTCCAAAGTGCGGCGCTACTGAGCTCTGTACAATAATTCAATAGAAGGTTATAAACATTTTTCTAACAGCACCATAAGCTCGACTTTTCTTTTTTTCTTTCCTCTAAATCGATTTCTGCCTTCGTAGATTTTCGCTATTCCAAAAGTTTTCCTTCATTCTGAGTGCTAAAAATTTCCGGTAAAAAAAAGAAACACATATACGGCAGATCGGGATACCTCATTCTATGCCGGATTCTACATGAAGACTATTGAACAAAATGAGTATATAAAGAGAGAGATTGTAGTAGTGTTAGTAAAGAGAGAGAGAAAAATGGGAATCGACTAAGACCCGCTCTATCCATCATTTCATTTTCTGAAAAACAAAGAGAAAATGAAAAGTCGGGCTAACTTATGTCCTAGAATCAAGTGTTGGCTACCTTTGAAGACCAACCGAAAATTTTTAGCACTCAAAATGAAGGAAAAATCTTGGAATTGCGAAAACCTACTTTTTGATCATTATTTTAAGGATAATTCTGGGGAACTTAAGTTAGAAACGTTCAAACATCTTGTAACTGTTACATACTCGATTTTTCAGTTTCGCTGAATTTTCTTCCTCAAATGAAAGTAGACACCTAAATCTAAAATTTGGTCCATAGTGAGTTTTGAATTTCGCGTCCGTTCATTCCCTACACGTATTTTAAGTCAGATCTCTAAAAATAACCCTAATTCGACGGAGTATTTGCCACTTATTTCTGCACAGAAAACAAAAATCATCGAATTCCTGAGGGGGGGCGGTTTAAACGAAGAACGAAAAGAAAAACATAAACTTTTATGTTTTCTCTCTGTGGAGAAAGAGGCATCTTAAATCGATCTTCTCTTATAAGGCATCTGAACATCGATGTTCCTTACAAAAACATGGCTCACTTCTGTTTGGTCGATTAAAACTTCAAACGTTTCTACCCTGCGTTTCAAAATACAATGGCTTTTCACTACTTTCTGATAATATTTGCAACAAAAAAGAGAGATCTTTTGCCGTTTGCACCAACTAGGACTTTGATACGTGTTTTTCTAAAACAATAAGCTCCAGAATACTTTCTCAATAAAGGATTGAGGACAATCCTCAAAAAACCGTTAGGCTCTATAAGATATGAAGTAGCAAGGTTTTTGCTCTTTCATATGAGTAAATAGCCTCAAGTATCCTACACAAAATACGAGTCGCTCTCTTCATTTATCATGCTCAGCTGTATCTAGTAGTAATAGATAAAATAAAGTAACAAAGCTTTTTTAAGTTTACAGTTCACGTTTCACGGGCCTACGTTTTGTTTTCTGTTTCACTGTCCTCCGAAATTGACATGGTTTTTTTTGGAGAGAAAATATGAATTCCTACACAATTCAATGTAGGCTACAAAACTAGTACAGTGGGAGTTTGGTGGCTTGCGATCGACGTTACTCTGGGAGGAGCTACTTTAGAAGGCCCAGTATCAGATTTCGTGGGAGTCTTAGGATCGTGTTCAGTTGACTGAAACATAGGTTATCATGCCTCTAGGTAGAATCACTGTTTATGATCAGAACGGATTATTTTGAAGACTGCTTCAAATCCTTTCTTTGAGAAGAGATTCTAGAACTCATCTTTTTAGAAAACGGTGCATAAAAGTCTTGATTGTAGATTTCAGCAAACCGTACGTCTTTATCTTATTTCTTACAAACTTTATCAGAAAGTAGCGAAAAGCCATTGTATTTGTAATGGATAATAGCAATGACTAATCTGAGATTATAGAACATGACAAAAAACTTATGCGCTCATTAACAATGGTTAGAGAAAAGGCTAGCTCATTTTCTCTCTCTTCTGGATGCATTTAATTTATTTTGTGTGATTCAATAAATTGAAAAGAACGGCAACATCATACATTTTTTTTATTTAAATAGAAAACGGGAAGACATGCGTTTTGGAGAACAGACGGAAAAGGGAGAAATAGTAAAAAATATATACTGTTGATGTCAAATGAAAGGAACAGACAACATGGCATCAGATGTAAGTGTACATGCAACAGTTACTATGAACAGAAGGAAAGAAGAACATGAGTATGTTCGATACCTATTAGCTAGTAATAGGAAATAAATTAGTGTGCATGCTATTTTAAACAATATTTACAGTATAAGTGCCGATGTTTCTTCAAAACTATACTTAATCTCAATAGCTAATTATAACACTACACTTCTAATATATCTGTAGAAAATGATAATGAATATAAGAATTTCATCATTCGTTCTTATACTATACTTAATAAGATTTGTATTCGTCGTCAGTCATTCTAGTATGCTACTTTTTATTCGTTTTTATAATATATTATATGAATTCGACAATTTTTAGAATACCTGTTTTCTAGGATCAACAATCCGACCAGGATGACAATAACAACACCGTTTTGGTTCATGATGTATTAAACGACGAAAAAGCAGAAGAGCGTGGATTAATCGATAATATTGTCTCACCCAATAGTCATCAACGTCCATGGTCCGACTTTACCGTTGCCACATCAACCGGTAAACAGGAGCCGACTAACGATGATACGGTGTGTCGGAGACGTGATCGTGGAAAATCTGCACCACCTCTTCAAACACCTATTGAAGATTATCGTCATCGTATACGCTCGCATTCCACTCAAAAACCTCCACTTACCAATACTTCTCAGTATCGAAAATCTCGTCCTTATAAATTTATTCAATTACAGCATGCACTTATGGCTGCAGGACTATTGAAATCGGATGATGATCGAAAAAAATTTGAATTCAATTATTTACAAGTCCATGATGATCGAAAGAAATTTGATTTGTTCGTCAATGACTATTATTCTCGTATTGCTAAACATCTTAAAGATATTGGACATGCTGAATTTCTTCGTAAAAGTCGTGCATTTGCATGCGAAGATTTGGTTACAAATTTCAGGGCGTTAGATCCATCACGCGACATTAAAATTGAATTTGCTAATTATCGAACATCGAAATCGGATATTATTGATTATTTACCACATACAAAATCTGGAATAACTACTACACACACATTCGATGAATATGGCGATTTATTTTACGAACAACGTGTTGATCGTCTGTTGAAAAATCAAAGTAGAGCACGTGATGAAATAACGTTGTTTGCGAAAAAAGCTTCTGAAAATTTGCACGAAAAATTTCCACAAATGAATAGTGTACCACATTGTGTCAAAATCATTGATCACCGGGACATAACAGGACCTAGTGCACGAACAATTGCATTTCAACATCATCGAAGAAAAATGTCAATTATGGCGAAACGTCGAAATACCATCATGAAAATGTTGGGAAGTACGCAAAAATATCAAATGAAAACAATGCAGTTGATGCATGGTAAATCAAACAATTATTTAGATTCAGTACGGTTGTGTCATGAACTTGTGAGTCGCGCTGAAGAAATCGAAAAGAATATTCGTGACGATTATCTTGATGTTATGAGACCTTCTCGAAACTTATCAACCATTTCCGATACCTCTCACTCTCTACGTTTGAGTAATTTATCTCAGCAAGTTTTTTATACGTCGAGTACAACAGGTGATAGAAGTGAACGATCAACATCAACAACACTAAATGATAAAAGTTCTCTAACAACAGCTACAACAACTTCTTCAACAATCAACGATGCATTGTCATTAAAACAAATTGAACAAGAAAATGGACGAGTAATAACACCAAAATTATTTAGACAATTACATACAGCACACGTCAAAACATCGTGGGTGAACTACGTTTAACATAAAAATATGTGCATTTATTTAGATACCTGCTCTCTATCAATTTGAATTATTACTTAAAATTCTGATGTACATTTTGACAAAACCAAAACTTTTAATATTTTGTACAGAAATTGAGGCTACTTCAATTCCTTCAATGCTTCAAACTGTGTCATATCATATTTTTAACTTCGCTTTGTATTCATAGAACAAAAGCTCGTATATTTTACATGGTTTTTGTTGAACTTTTGCGAATTGGATGGTACCATAAAAAGTGTATTTACTATGTACAAGAGGTTTCATAATTATTCGTGCAATTATTAAAAAAATTTTCTTTCTTTGTTTGCATTTAAACAATACAGAATTTAAATATTGAAAAACGTGTTGAATCCTAATGATATTTGTCAATTATTATTATTATAAGGTACATCTTTTTTTTAATTTCAAGACCATATTTGGATAGAGTATGAATAATTGCGTCCATTTATACATCTCACTTACTAGATCAAGATCAAATTAAGTAATAGTAAAATTCACAACAATGTGTCGGAGAGCATTTTTTTAACAGTGAAATAAAACGCCCGAACTGGATATAAATTAAATTCAGCGTGTTTTTTTCATATGAATAACTTTTATATTCACTATGCTCGTCACACTAGTCAGAAAAAAGGTTCTATGTCTTTGTAAAATATTTCTAAGAATTGATCAGTATAGTCAACTATACTGTGAAAAAAAATGTGCATTTTTTTTTAAAAAATGTAGAGAAGAGAGGAAGAGAAAGCTTGTGATACATTAGTGGTATTCTTTTGTCAGAATAACGCTGTTAAGAAGAAGAGACAGAAGAACAAACTTCTACTACTATTAATCTAAAATTAACAACACAAACATAGGACAAAATGGGAAAGTGTTTAGTAAACGCTTACAAGCAGGTATAAGTCTTTCTATATTATACTGTAAAACACAAGTGTATATAAAAGGATCGGTTTCTATTTAGCACACTTTATCTCTGGAGCGGTTTCAAAGTGTTAAACTGATGGACACTTTGAAGAAATGAATTCTTGTGTAACATTCTTTTAAACGCGCCTCTGCAAAATACTTTTTAAAGTATGTCACAGGAAAATCGTGAAAAACAGGAACCGTGGTTCTTCGATACGCTTTAAATGGACTTTTTGGAACCTTTTTTAAAGTTAGTCTGCAGCAGAACACTTTCAAAACTGTTATAAAAAAAAGAATTCACTTGTTTAACACATCCGTGAGCACAACACTTTGAAACTGCTCCAGAAATAAAGCGCGCTAAATAGGAACGCTCCTCGTAAATGCACTTTTTTTCTCCGTAGTCTTTACCCATCGAACAAGTTCACCGCCATTCTAATCCTATTGAATTCTCGTGGATGGCGTTTTTTCTAGCGCACATTCTGCTCCTTTCATGAAATATATTCTGAACCCACTGTAACAACAAATAGAGAAATTCCAAGCGTGTAAAAGAGAATAGTAGTTTTAAAAGTGGTTAAAAAGAGCGATGTGAAAACAAAAGAATAAAATCTGACATCTCGTAAGAGATGACCACCAGTGCGTATAATCGCATGTATATGAAGATTATTTCGACAAAAGAAATGAGAAAGCAAAAGGTACCATCAAAAAATTAAACGTCGAAACAGAAAACAATATAAAAGTTTAAAAAGAGTTACTATCGGTTATTTATATTTTCATGAACTGCTTTGCTCTAATTCTTGACGTAATTTCAACATGTAATTTTGCATTGATGTATGGAGAGATTTAACATTTTTTCACCTCTCATATAAAAATGTAATAATTCCATTAATGAACGTGATTCTGTCGTAAATTTTAAATCATAGACGTAATAAAACACAATGTGATAGCAGATTGCCTTAGCGAGAGACTCTAGAGCATGAAAAAGCGATTATTTGCAGAAAGAACGGGATTATTTCAGACAATACACAAGTGAATTGCGTAGCCATTGTACCGTTTATGAAAAAAGAAGGATAAAAGTTCTAATAAAAGAAATCTGAATCGTACCTTTGATAGAGCTGTATCGGGTATATATAAATATAATATTTTTCCTGCGTTCTAGAGTTTGATAAGTCTTTGAAGCAATGATTTTCAAAAGCTACCCAATCCTTAGTGCTATCCAGAGCTGCCAGATGATCCGTATTTTGCGGACAAATTCCGCTTTCTATAGTTTTTTCCGCAGAGTATTCGCTGTCCGCAATTTGTCCACTTTTCGAGATTTTTTGGTTTTGTCCTTTTTCCTACAATGAAGATTTTACATTTTCTCATAAAAAACGGCTGAATAACCTGTCAAAATGCTTTTGCAACTTTTATAAAACAGATGTGCACTGTTTTAGGAACTAAATTAGAAATTTGCCCGGGAGTGAGCGCTAAGAGAAAAACATTAGCTTGTCTCAAGTGCTGCTAAAAGGGTGTGTAAAAAAAAGTGAAATACTAAATCTTCCGGGAAGCCAATTCGATCAGAAAATCTTAACCATTAAGTGCTGTCGTAGGCGGGAACGTTTCGAATTAAATTTTATCCTGTCATACATAACTCTTGAAATTTATAACGCCTGATAAAAAGCGCGCATCCACAAAAAGCCAATATAGATTCAAATTGGGATTTAAATCATGTTTTGTACTTCTGTTGTGTTTCGTAAGTGGAATCACCATAAAGCGCTAGAAATTCTTTTTTGATACCCTTTGCATTTGGTGAAATATGAACTAATATGGTGAAAAATGCGCTTCCGCTTTATTCCCCATTTTGGAAAAAATTTCTGCGTTCTTCCACTTTTTCGACTTTTTATTCCGCTTTTCTGACATAAGCAGCTGGCAACTCTGGTGCAATCGTTTTTAGAAGACGGCATTATCGAGGAAAGAAAAGCTTATCGTTTTATTAAAATAAAAAACAACGTCTAGAGCTCACAATTTTTTTTGTGATTTCAGGAGAATAGTCCATGTTTTAATGAATCGTACCTGATATGATGAGTTGGCATCGTCATTAGCATATGAATCTAGTTCTAATCTGTCTAGGTGGACAGAATTTTGCAAAATTGTTCTAAAGCAGAGGTTTTTGATAGGATCAGATCCAAACTTTTGTTTATTTAAATTTAAAGTATATATTCTGAAAACTTGCTTTTCAGGCTACAAAAAAGTCTGAAAACTTTTAGAACAAGGTTACATAAACGAGAGAAAAAAGTTGATTCTTTCTCCATATAGAGCCCAAAACAATCGGTTTTGGTCTTGTTCGATTTACATCTCGGTATCCACTTGAGATGGAAAGTTCGTTTTTCATAGGTGAGTGAACATTTCTAAACAAACAAAATAGTAGAAAGAAATTTAAAATCTGTTGAGTGAAATTATTTTTACGACCAAACATTCTCGGACAACCAATTGCACAATGGCTATACAATTCACTCGTACACATGTTAGTTTTCATGTCGTATACATATACTCTACTGTTAACATGTGTTTTAGTTGTACACTATGATGTCTAAGTGTCTATCTAGTACATGTCTTTAGATGACTTAACGTAACTAATGAGTAGTACGCGTTTAACTAATGAGTTAGAAGTGATTATACATCTTAACGGTAGCTCGTGCCTCCCGCTAACTGCTATATTAACGGTGTCTAATCGAGTCATTACAGCCAAGAAATGCAACAACGACCAAATGTTTAACTAGCATCTAACATATAAAAATAAGGCTTCTTCATGATTCAGACCACTTTTTTTACACTTATCAATTAGACTTAAAAATTAGTCTCAATTTGGAAGTGAAAATTTTATAGTAGTAAAAGTGGTTTCAATTTGGAATAGAGAATTTGTTCTTTTCACATACTTGCACACTGATTATAATTTTGAATCGGATACAATTTATAACATTCTCCGGTAATTTTGGATCTTGCATTGGTTAATGAGTACCATTATCATCAATACAATTATGACATCATCTTTTATTGTTATTGAACATGAACAAGAATTACTAGTACAGACCCATTTTCGAGTTCCGTTTTTATTTCAGCGTGTTAAACGATATAAGTAACTTTTATATAATATACCATCCTGGTTTTTTTCCGTTTTGGTCCGAGAAATATGTAAAGTTGTAGACATGGCAGGATTCACAGAAGAAATCGAACTGAGATATTGCATTTCAATGTAATGCTACTCTTCATTTTTATAGTCCCACCCGATCCAGTAATGTCATTCTTAGCTCAATTTAATTTTAAGCATCAATTTTGAAAAATATTTCAATTTTTCTGTGTCTACAGTGGCCAATCATTCCAAAGTAAAGAGTGATTCCAGCGATTTCGATTAGGTGAGGGAATTCCCCCACCTTGTCTGAAACAATTACTCCATTCATTTTAAAAAATTTACCCCTACTAAAATAAAATTACTCAGAAAACTTAAAAGCCGTTTTTTTTGGTTATCAGCTAAATTTTTAGAGTTGCTCCACAAAACTTCCCCCACCTTGCCAAAGTTATATCGAAAACCCTGAGTGATTCGAAGTTATAAACAGTGTACAAACTATGTGAAAAGAACAGATTCTCTATTCCAAATTGAGACCATATTTTATTTCTATAAGAAACGAGAGAATATGTGCATTTCAAATTGAGACCGCTTTTACTACTATAAAATTGTACGGCACAAAAATCTCGTCTGCGTCCCGACAGTTTTTGAATCGGGATTCTCCATTGTGAGTTTTTACAGTATCTCACACTATATTCAACAGTAGGTATCAAAGATGCCGCTTTTTTTCGACTTTCTTTTATGTCCTTTTTCTTTGTTTGTATTTTTCTTACTATGCGTACTATAGAGAGATATTGAGCAAGAAACAGAGAAAGGAACAAATTTTATCCTTTTATCCAAAAGGAACATTGCACTCACTATGAAATTAGTGTATATTCTGGCAACGTCTCAGATTATAAAGTAAGAAATTTGAAGGTACCCTCAGGAGTGCGGGGTGGAGGAGAGGGATCTCCCTGCTTTTTGGAAAAATTTACTCCGAAATCAGGATTTTCTTACTCGAAAAAGTAGGTCTTTGACTTACGAGATTATCGCACGGAGTAAAGCGTTGACGCGTATTTTCAGAGTAAGACAATTACTATCATTTTTAGAGTATAAAAGGCTTACTCTAAGTTTCGAAGTAAAGCGCTTATTCCTATTTTTAGAGTAAGGCGTTTACTTTCAATTTTGGGGGAAGATATTTATTCCCATTTTGAGAGTAAACGGTTTACTCTCAGTTTCGTAGTTAGGAATTTAGTCTTTTTTCAAAAGTAAAATATTTATTTCTATTTTCAGCGTAAAACTTAGATTTCATTTTTTTGAGTAAATCATTTGTTTTTTCTCTTTCTGTGTTTGATAGGAAATAAAATTTCTGCCATGTACATAAATAAGATAAGATAAGTAGAATAGACTGTATCATGGCTTCAGTAAATGTATGTTTATATTATAAGGCTTTGTGTTGATGTAAATAGAGTTAGATAGAAGGAAATTCAGTCTTGCGTTAGAAGAAAACTGCTTAGAATATTTCTCTTTTAGCTTTACTCCAATTTTTAAAAGCATAAAAATTTACTCCGAAAGTTACTTCGCCCGCCCTGCGTCCGAGGTATTGGGCGCCCTGGGTATTCTTCTCAGTTTTTTTGGCAATTTGAAGTATACAAGTTGTACTTTATGCCAAGCTATTTTTTTACCTTTTGGTTTTAAGTTATAAGGCTGCCAATATCACAGATCAGCGTATGAAAAAACAGCTGCAATGGAAAGCCAATTCAGTTTCACAGAACTTTCTTAACTACCATGACTTTCCGGCTTTCTCTTCGGGCCACGGTAGTGTGCGATCGTGTATGTAAAACAGAAATGAAAATAGTTAAAAGGTTAACCCTAGTTGAGCTTTTTTTCTCAAGCACATGACTTTCTTGAATTTCTTGAGTAAGAACCTCATGGTGAGGAGACATTTCTTACTCATTGCAATTTATTGATTACAATTCGTCTGCAGTGTATTTAAGGCAACGAAAACCTGCCAAAGAAAAATGTCTAAAATCACACTTTAAAAAAAAGCACTTTTTTTCTTGGCCAGTAGATCATTTCAATAGAGAATTGTTACGCATTCGAAGCTGTGTCGATTCTACTTATTAACAATCATTATCATTACTGGGTTTTTCTTTAGTTCGAAATTACGCTTTGAAATCAAACCGGACATAAATTCAAAAGTGAGTAATAGAGCAAAGATCAGCTTTTTTCTAATTGTAAATTTCCCTCTGTCTGGAATCAAATGACGTGAGATTGTAGAGAAAGATGTGGCCTACAAAATGAAAACGTAATATTACCCTTGAAAGACTAAAAATGCTGGAAAAATCTGTTTTCTTCCAGGCGCCAAAGATCAACCAGTGTCGAAATGTAAGAGTTATATCTCGTAAACTGTAGGATGCAAAAGGTTGGCTTCTAGCACAGCAGTAGGTCTAGTGTAGATAAACTATATTGACATTCTTTGACTTTTTTACGTTTCTTATAAAACTAAGTATATTTAATATAATTGAAAAACATTTTTGTACTACAAAAATTTAATGTTGAACTTGGGCTTCTCTGACTATGACGTTTCGAAAAGTGATCAAGAAAGTTATGTTTGCCATTCCAAATTCGTGCAATTTCTACAATTAAAATGAAATCCATATATTTC
>CAJNOQ010008690.1:0-10956 GCA_905250885.1 Didymodactylos carnosus | reverse complement strand
GAAATAAATATCACCTAAACACTTCAATATCTCAGTTGTTTTCTAGCTTCTAAGATTGAGAAAGTATGCATATGCATTTCAGTATCGTACCTTCTAACCATGCTATCCTTGCATAATGAATCGAATGGACGGGAAAACAAAAACGATTTTTTGGCCTGGACATGTTTTATAAAGATAATGTTCTATCGTGTTGTATCTCATTTCTTAACTAGTCAAATTTTTATTATGAATTATTTATTAATCAATTCTGACTGATAAAAAAGACAAAAGCAGCAAAACAGGTTAATTTAACTTGCCAATCGTGTCTAATGTCAAGATATGTTATTTCTGTCTCAAAACTATGTATAGAATTTGTCATGATGACATAGTGTAGACAAATCAAACATGTATAGAAATATGACATGATAACATAAAATGTAGAACAAACATTTTCTTTATACATATATTATGCAGTTATCCAGATACATATATATAAAGTCTTGAGCAAACGTTTAACGACGTTGCATTTTCGACTTTTTTTCTTGAGTGAGATATCTACAAAAATTCAAAAAGTGGTTTAAGTACCTGGAAGTATTTCTAATCCGGCGTGGCGTGAATAAAAAGTCGTTTTCAGTCTTTTTCACTGTTATTTTTGTTCCTTTTCAATCGATTAGGACGTTCCCGTTCATTCGATTCATTATGCAAGGATAGCATGGTTAGAAGGTACGATACTGAAATGCATATGCATACTTTCTCAATCTTAGAAGCTAGAAAACAACTGAGATATTGAAGTGTTTAGGTGATATTTATTTCGCAATTTTTAGAAAACAACGATCTTTTCAAAATTACGACGATTGTAATGCGATGTGAAATTTGATGTTTTTGTCTGTTTGAATGAGAATAAAACCTACATAAATAACTAGTTGTTCATCCACAAAACGAGTTTCATTTTGATTATATTAAAATGTGAAATGTTCATTTTTAAAACATCAAATTTTTCGATCAAAATCTCAGAAGAAAACTATCAAATACTAATCCTCTAACTAACAGTTTTACATTTGATGAACAAAATAGTTTTTGATAGAAAGATGTGGGACAGGTGCAGAAGTGATATTGAAATTGGGCAAGTAGTAGAAATTAGCAAAAAATTTCAAAATAAAGTTTTTCACCCCATAAAGAGCATTCCTACGCTGAATGATAGTAGTATTTCGTAGTCTCCGTGCAAACTGCTTCAATCGAAGTGTTTCTCGACTCTTTACCAATATTTTTGTTTTTAAAATTCAAATAAAGTCAACTGTTTTATCTAAGACTTTTCTAAGGTTTCTTTGATTCAGAAATTATTCTTTGTTTGAGAGCTTGGATTGTTTCTGTCTGATATGAATGTTCTACAAGAGCAGGACTAAAACAGATTAGAATTAGGCTTTTTCGAAAGAAATATTACTTTCAAAAAGAATATTTTTATATCTCAGCTTACTTCAGATTCCGAGATCTACAAAACAATTTCTTATACTTATTTTTATGTGGCGAATCAAATGGATGGAAAAAAAAATAATTTTTGCTATGCTACAGTATTTCTCGTTACGTTAGCAAGTTCTCTCATAAGCAATCCTTTATTCACGTCTATATCTGTAAAATAATAATCATGGCACATTTATTATTGCTGATGTGTTATGATAGATTGAGCCGAAATACAATTATATTTTATACACACTTGAGACTAAGACTTATGACAGGCATGACATATCAATAATCTAAAATAAATTACAAGGCTTATTTACTAATATAATTGATATCATTTAGATGCACAAACACAATAACAATGATAATTTTCTACTAACTCTGTAAAATCAGTTCTTGTCAAGGTATTACTAACATGGTGAAGTCAGGCGAGCTGAGATAAGGGATGAAGGACGTTCCTTCTACTTTTTAATTTTTATTCTGAATTTTACTTTGATTTTGAGCTTAAATAGACCGTACATATTCCGATTTTACAAATAATATTTTAGCACAAAAGTATATGCTCATTTTTAAGAATACTAGAGATGTTGCTAGAACAAGTCCATTTTTTCAACTTCTAGATGACTCGAAAGACTATATCCTACCTTTAACAAGCGTACAAAAATTCTTATAATAAGTAAGACAATCTATACCAGATGAGATATGAAATGCTTTCCTTTTTTTTTATCCGATTTTTTAAATATTATTAGAATGTTTGTCATTAACTCAACTATGTAGATGAAATGATGAACAATTCAGTTTAATTTTTTTTTTCTATCTTATCATTTGTATACAACACAATCTGCTTCGTCGATGGTCCACGGTACAGGAGAAAAAGAAAAGAGAAAAAAAATCTGATTTTGATAGTAAGAAATTTTTTTTTTGCAAACAAGATCAAAATACCAATAAATAATATTTTTTTACCCTTATACACACAGCATCAGTGAATATTCAAAGAAAAAAAGAAAAAAATGGACTTTTTTTTATGCATAATAGAAAATGATAACAATACTAACGCTATCATATTTTCTTCCTTCCTTCTTTGACCGCAAGGATCACTGCACAGTAGAATTCCACCTCCTACCCCTCAAACATATACTATATAAACATATTTCCTTGTAGATTTCTTTTACCATACTTATATTTACAATTATCATTGGAACTTTTATTTCGATGTTTGCTATACCATATTTGCGGCGGCGACAAAAAGAAACATCATCCACTACTATACTAGACTGGAACAATAAGAATAAGAAGAACTATAAGAGATAGTTATATCACATCGGCATTTCTCTGATTTTTTTTTTTCTTCTTAAAAAACCAAAGAAATATCTGTGTGTGTGTGTGTGTGTTGTGTGTGTGTGTGTATGTATGGTTAATGAACAATAAACAGAGACTATAAGTATAATTCTATAGAAAAAAAAAACTCGAGAAGAAAAATCTATACTATTTCCCTTTTTTCGTGCTTTATGGGATGTGACAATGATGTAACAATGAAGTGAAACGTGGTTAAGAAAGAAAAATTTCTGTATCATCATCATCAGTCACATAATGAGACAATAAATGATACTTATATGTATATATAGTAGATTAAAAACGTATTATTAGTTTAATTTAACAACGTTATAATAGATGAACATGCTAATATTTGTAACGGCTAGGTAAGATGATAATGATCGAACATATTTGAGTATTTAATTAACTATTGTTGATAACTATAGGTCATGTTTAATGGTGAATTAATTTCATCGTTACTATTTAGAGTAGTATGTCGAATATAACATCAATATTAACAGATTTACATTTGTCATCAATCGCACGTACTCTAAATGGTGTAGGTTCAATTGAAATTTATATGTTATATGCTATTGGTGGTTTTGGTATATTAACAAATTTATTCACCATATTTTGTTTAATAATCATACGAACATTTCGTACGAAACACAGTTGTTTTTTATTTCATCATTGTCTCATTGGTTTAACAGAATCCATATTATGTATACCATTTGCAATGTCCTATTTCATGAATCAGAAAAATAGTCCAGAAAAAATGATCATTCATTGTGATTCATTGGGACATATACATTTAGCGTGTGTAACAGCTCAAGTATTAAATATTGTGGCAATGGTAGCTCTAGAAGCATACAGATTTGAAGATTTGTTACATCACGAGTCAACAACGTCATTAGCAACATCAACATCCGCCAAAACACAACAGGACGAACAACAGTTATATCATGCACAGGATCATCACCATCACAATCAACCACAACGGAAATCAAGCGTATTCAAATCAACAATATCATGTAGCTGTCTGATATTTGGCATTGTTATTATATGGTGTTCATCTATTATCTTACATTTAGGTAAAAAATAAACGAGAGATCGAAGACATGTGTGATTATATTGATATGAAGTAAAATATTACACTTTTTCTGTGTCAAAAACAAAACATTCTGAAGAGAAAACTAGTAAGATGAGAATTATATCGTGTGTTCATTCGAACGAAAGAATTTGAAACATGTTTTTGACAGCGGTTCGTTGAATCCACTTTTACTACGTTGAAAAACATTTTATACTGATTGTTTGCAGAGAAAATTTACATTTGTATTATACAGATTCAGATACAGTGTACTCAAAGTGGACTGCTGGTACCATGAAGAAATTTTAATAAAAACCATTACCAAAATGCAGTTGAAGACTTCAGTTAGTGAAGGATAGTAGTTGCGTCGCTACAGCAGAAAGTCGCCGACTTATGCAAACGTATCACGAATCTTTTTTCAACTGAAAAAACTCAACGTTTCACTCTTGAACTTTGAGTTTGTGACTATTTTGATTGAGACATTTTGCACCATTTTGGTGAAAATTCCATTCGGACAGCTTGTATCGTTGAAGAGATAGAAGATGATCAATATTTTTCTGCTAAGAGAATGTATGCAATTTTAACCATTACTGTGCAAACTTTGAGCTACATATAGAGGAACTATGATACATGTTTTCTATAAAAATGATATATACCCAACGGCCTAAGATAGATACAGTGAGATCTATTTTCAGGTATTACATGGATTGGCTCAGAAGCAAAAATCTATTATCATACCGATCATCGTTATTGTAATTTTATCATAAGAGAAGAACGTGGCTATGTATTATATTTAATGTGGATTATAATCACATTATGTTCACTGATCATAACAATTCGATATATTCGTAAAGTGTATGTAGAAGTTAAACAAAAACGGAAAAAAGACGCACCCTTATTATCGTTATCGATCATCAAAGGTGTTGATATTGCGAATAAAGCATTAATTATGCAACAAATATTACAACGGATAACAGCGTACAATGTCATAATAGCACTATTTATATTCTTCTGGTTTCCATTATTTATTGTAACATTATGTGACACAAAGTAAGTTAAATTGAATATTTTTCATCTATCATTCATCACCAAATTTATATCAATTATAGATTTCACGTATCGGCAAAATTATTACGTATTCTTCTGTTGATAGCTTGGTCTAACTCATCCTTTAGTCCACTGTGTTATACGTTATTAATACCAAAATTTAGTGATCTATGTTTACCCTGTATTAGAGACGATAAACGAAATCAATATGATACAATGAAATCTTATTATAATCGTGTAGGCGATCGATTTCACGATTTAGGTATGTGGGAAGAACATCAACGAGAAAAGCAAAAACAAATAAGGTCTCAAAGACATCGATTTTATCGTTCGAAAAAATCAAGTGCAACAACAACATCAGCAGAAGACGACGAGTCCGAAATGATGGAATTAAATAGACTGCCGAAAAAAACGTTTATCAAAAAAAAACAGCAACATCAATATTCAAATCGTCGTGGTAATAAATTAATGAATAATACTTATCGACGACCCAATGAACATCGTGAATTTTTAAACACCTTACCGACAATTGTTTCTACGTCTACACCACCGTCTTCATCGCCTACATTTAAACGAACGCTATTTTCCGATTCAAGTCGTACAACTACGCATCAACCTCAATCATCGCCATCACAACATGCACAAATAACAAGAAATTCTTCTACATCATCGACTTCATCGGTTTCTAGTCTTACAAATGTGACGCCTGAAAAACACCATTATAATAAAGCTGAATCAATTCGCTACCAACAACCACGACGTATTCCTGTTGGAAGGCAGCAACAACACTATACAGTTTATAATCAGCAGCAACCTTATCATAAAAAACGTCTGATACATTCCGATGAGCAACAACGAAAACAACAATTGAGCAATGGCCTCTTGATTAAAATTAGTAAAAGATAGAACGATATTTCATTTTGGTATTAGCTAATTTTTATTTTTTGTAATACGCCCATATCCTAGCATCATCTCAGAAAAATAGTTTTTTTATATAAATATGAATGTGATTTAGTACCTGAGAGGTCGAAAACTAAGTACTATGCGTGTATATCATTTTAGATTCTTATGTTATGAAACTGAGAAATATCGTCTGAGTAAAGCATTATAGTTCGATAGGACAATCAAGGTGGGCCCGTTTGACATTTAAGTCGTTTGTCAGACTGGCAGTATTTGTTTGTTTTATGTCCTCTCATTTTATTATCCAGTATATAGACGATCACATTCTTTCAGGTTTGTCCGCTGAAGTTTTGATAGAATTTCAATATGACACTCAAACACTCTTTTGTTTTGTGATGATAATGACATTCATTTTTTCATTTAAGATGTAGTCTACTGGTTTATTCTTTCCTCTCCATTTCTGAACTCGTGTAACGATTTGTTACATATTTTTGTGTTTTGGGATGTTTCTTTCTTACTACACAATATTCTGCATGTGTGCACAAAATGCTTGAGTTTTTTCAGTTATTCATTCTCTCTCTCCCTCATAATAAATGAATTACTATGCAAAATATATAAATAGTTTCTTCATCAAACAGAAGGGGAGAAGGAGAGAGAGAGAGAGAAGGATAGAGAAAGAAAGCGTTTTTAATTAATATGATTGCAGAAAATATAATTCAATTGAAAGAGTTTCAAAAGACGTGCCGAATTCTGAGAAAAAAATCTTTTTCTCTTCGATACACATCTTAGTCACGTTTCTGCTTTGCTTCACACTAGAAGAATTCAATCATTTATACATATTACAGTTTTTAATACGGATTCTACTAGAAGTTAAGACTAAAATACTTTTTTAGCCTTAATGAGGTTGAATAATACAATGAATATCAGAAAATTGGCGTAGGAAAAGGCATTTTTTTATGTCCGCCATATATTTGCCCTAGAATATAGAAAAATTAGAATAACTCGTTATAATTGAATAATTGTTTTTTTCTTCATTCTTCCAATAATCGAAGTTGAACATTCTGTCTCATACATAATTTGAACTTACGCAGATGTCTTATCAATTGATAGTTCATTCTAATCAATAGATGAACTGAATCATTAATAGATACTTATAAAATCGACTTCAAAGCAGAGCTGCACAACTTGTCCAGAGCAAGTTAAATCAAAAAGAGTCCAATTCAAAGTCAAGTTAGCATTCACTTGACTCGAGAATTGAGAGAGTTTTCTTATTCGTTAACATAGAGCTTGAAAAAACCCTCACTTGTCCGGCTCTGCTTCAAAGACGCGATAATGGATTCCACATTTTAGTACGATTAGACACCGGTATTTGCCGGCTGTGGTTCCGCATATTTTTCAACATAAAAAATTTTTCATACCTCAAAATGATCTTCTAATAATATTTTGAGGACTTTAAATGAGATATTTCAGTACTTTTCATCTTGAATCAGTACTCAGATAAAAATGTTTGCTAAACGTCCCGTGGCTGGTCCCGATTAATACCGATTCAGAGCTTTTCGTCGAGAAATGATTGTGACAGAAAGAAAAAAGGTGAAGAGTTGCGTGTCACCTCATTTTGTAGAAAAAAGTTTGCTCTATAAAACTAAAAGTCGTCCAAAAACTTTGATAGTTTGTACTTCTCAGTTAACATGATTGAGAAAAAGAGGACAGTATACAGTTTAATACTGGTGTATGTCTACATACGATACTGACAGCTATAGTGTCAACAGTCTTGCACTGACTTGATTACTTTAGATCGTGTTTAATGGACTTCGAGTTAATTGCTGAATTCAGATGCAATGAATCAAGAAATCTATTATTATGAGGTGGATACTAATTTATGAATGTTAATAATTTATAATAATTGGTATATCGGTCATAAATAATTGAAGAGTTAATAACTATATTTGATTTACAATTCAATTATGCTAATCTTTATTGGAACAAATAAATGCCTATTTATGACTATATAAAAAGAAAATTAACAAATGTTAACATTTAACATTCATTCAAGTTTATGACTACCTACCTATCATCATCATCATCATCATCATCATCATCATTATTATTATTCGTCGTTGTAATCTTTATTGTATGTACACACACAACACACACACACACACAATCATATATGCTGTTGCTAACTTTATCAATATCACAAATTAAAACAAAAAAATGTTCATTTACGAATAATAAATGAGAGAAAGAGAGATCAAGAATAAATGAACCTTTTTTTATTGTTGTTAAAATAAAAATGTCAGGGCAACATTATCACTATTTAGAACATACTAACAACATGTTAAAGAGACGAACTCGCACTGTATTTTGTGCGAATCAAGTACGCGAATTAGAAAATGTATTTAAATTATCGCATTATCCAGATTCAACATTAAGACAAAAACTCACTCAGCTCACAGGATTATCAGAATCAAAAATTCAAGTAGGTGTTGGTTTAATAATAATAATACTAATATAGTAGTAGTAGTAGCAGTAGTAGTTATTCTATCAGAATCCCGATATCTGAACTAAAGTTCATCATCTAACTTAGATATGGTTTCAAAACCGTCGTGCCAAATGGCGAAAACAAAATCAGTTACGTCATTTTGGTGGTTTGCAAGATATTGTCACAACAGATTTTTTTGTTCCAGCACCTAAATCAACATTCGTTCATCCAGCGACAAATATGGAATATTCGAATCAAGTACAACAGAAAAGAAAAAAATATATATTTATTTTTATCTTTAGATTTAATTTTTCTTTTCAGAATCTGTACAATATGCCGGATAACACTGCAATGATCAACGGTAATCCAATACCAGTCTACATGAATGATATGTTATCTCAAATTCATTGTTTACCAAATTACCTACTGTATCATGCACTCCAAGCAATAAACAATAGTTATTCTATGTCACCATGACTGATTATGATAAAACCACAAATGATATTTTCTAAAAATTAGATATCTTTTTTGTCGCTTATTAAATTTTCTAATATTTCGAAATCAACATCATAAATGTTGAATATATTGTGATGAATACACCGGATATTTTGTTAATGAATGCTTTTCTTTACTTTGCTGGCTGTAATTGTAGATGACAAACATATAATCGAATGTAGGGTGATGAAGTATCAGCTGTTAAAACAGTTACATATTACCAACTTTGCTTCTCAGATCAAATACCCCCGACTGGAATCTGACAGAAACGTTGAAATCCTTTCAATGTTGATGACTTCCACGAATTCGATTCCCATACTCAGAACTTCTGTCGGATTTGGTCGTTAAAACTCGTTAGGTTTCTGCTTGCTGATCGAAATTTACATGAACTTGAATCATTTTTTTTGTTCTTATCTTTTTCATTTACTCATAATGACTCTTTCTTCCTACCATACAACTTTTGCAAGCCATCAGTGTTTCACCGAATTTGTTCTACATTTGACATTTCATGAATCACTCGTCGAATACGTGCTGCACATGTATTCAAATGGCTATATACAGTACAATAGTAACCGAAAATAAAAATTTTTTTTAAAAATTATAAAATTTGGAAAATTGACAGACGAGTAGACAATCAAACAGCCCCGTGGCCATAGTTACGGTGTGGTAACATCACATTTGCTTTTTGATTTTGTTCAATCAAAAGGCTTTCTCCTAATTTTTTGAGGGCTAAGTCTATCCAGAAGTTTATAGCACCAAGCACCAACGAGAAAGCACATTCATCCTACCGTACTCTCAAAAAACTGAGAGATTCAGACCGGTAGTACAGTGGAACTGGGTTGACGGACAGAAACTATCAGCAGCAGTATATGCCATACCGATGTATGGGTCATTTTACTATCGCTATACCAAAATAAAACGTGTCTACAGGTTTCTGCATTAGATCTAATAATGTGCGAATGTCTATGGAGGATCTGCATGCGCAATATAGGTAACATTTATGCAGAAATTCTAGCATAATCTGTGAAAGATCTGCACAGATCTGTCGCAGAATATCGACAGATTCTTCACAAAGTTTTGCAACTTTACTACACGTTGCAGCATCAACCAAATTATTTGTTAAATATGTATCAAGAAATATTTATAAACGTACAATTATCTTCAGAAATTTCTCAAAGCCAGCAGATGGTCTTTTGGTATTCTGTAAGAATCGGTGACAGATCTATGTAGATTTTATACAGGTTCTGAACGATTTTCTGCTACAAATCTTGCCTACATTCTGCAGTGAATCTCTAGGTTCAAAATTAAGGGGGAGATCCTCCCCTCAAACATGCCCTCAAATTTGACCAGTTTGTAGAGAACACCCTCGGCGGTATGCCTATGCAATAAAAAACTCGTTGATTAAGTATGGAGTTATTAATTAATTAAGTTCAAAATTAATTGAAATTTTTAGTTTGACAGGCATTTTTTAAAACCTTTCTAGTTGTCGATATAAATGTTACATTCAATTGATTGTAATGTAGTTTTATAGAGAATTATTTGTAGATATAATTCCATACAAAAAAAGTTTAAAAACGATATCTCTGACCGTTTTTTGATTACTAATTAGCTCCGGTTAGCACTCATCAGTGGCACTCCAGTGGACAAAGTAAATTTTCCTAATGTCAGAACAAATGGAAGCAAATCATGCGATATATTATTCGATAGAAATTAAATTTTTGGCTTATTTGTCTGAAAGATTAGTTTTAAATCATTTTTGGAGTAAAAAAACTGACTAATTATTAATTTTCTCAACCAGAACTCAAGTTCTATGTAATAAAAATATCATATTCGGAATCAGGACCAAAAACTGAGTCGATTGATGTGTATATCTATCCTATACGAGCACTTTTATGTTTTTCGAGTTTTCACGTTGAAAAATCATAGAGATTTCCACCAAAAAATAAAAATGAACTAACAATTTCGAAATACACATCAAAAATCGACTCAGTTTTCGGTCCTGATTCCGAATATGATATTTTTATTACATAGAAATTGAGTTCTGGTTGAGAAAATTAATAATTAGTCAGTTTTTTTACTCCAAAAATGATTTAAAACTAATTTTTCATGCAAGTAAGGCAAAAATTTAAAAAAGTAGCTCGGATAATCGATAAATAGATATACACATCAATCGACTCAGTTTTTGGTCCTGATT
>CAJNOQ010008689.1:0-10957 GCA_905250885.1 Didymodactylos carnosus | reverse complement strand
GAAAATAAAATATTTTGAAAATTCGATTTTTAGCCTTCGACCGTCGTATATTAAAAGTTTTATAATCCGACCATCTTTAGTCCAAACTGACTCAGATTTTCAGGAGATACTCAAAACAAGTCAAAGATACGAGATTCAGTCGAAGAAATGGTCTAAAAGTTTACTTACCTGCTGAGGTTTGAGAAGCTTTGAAAAAGGCGAGTTATGCAGGACCAGAAGGTCGATAGCGCTAATCCAAAATATGAAATCAGAATTTTGAAACCTTTCTTCATGGCAGAGAAAAGGGTACCTCAACTGCCTAAACCTGTCCTATTTACCTGGTCATGAAGGTATGGGCCTATCTCCATAAGAAAGAGTCCATTTGAGAAAAATAACATTTATAAATGTATAGTAGGATGCAAGCTACAAAGTCATCATATCAAAATACCACCTTTATGGGGTGGCAGATTTGAGGATAAAACGTGCGGGGTCTTTTACCTTGATCGTACAAGTCTATCACAAACTAGTTCAATAACTATACACATTACCATTCATCCCTAAAAGTGCGAAATGTCTGTCAGATTTTTTCATATCGGTTGTAGGTTTTTTGATTTTCATCGATTTCGTAATAGATCATCGAGAGAGGCGTTGCATCTTCACTGTTTTCATTATGCACTCAGAAAATACTTTTAAATTTTTCTTTTTACTTTTTTTAGCTTTCTTTAGAAAGGAAAAGAAGAACAACGGAGAATGAAAACGAGACAAATAAAACATCGGTAAGACTAAAAAAGTGTGTGCAATCAACCACATTTGCTTTGTCACACTCATTTTAAAAGAAAGAACAAACACTCTCATAACAAAATAATTTTCTCATCATCATTATAAAAACATAAGTTAGGCATAAATTAAAGGCAAAATGCACTTTTACAACATGTGTCACATTTTGACCCACAACTCTATTTGATAAGATAACTTTCAGTATTCTGTGTAAATTACGATTTTATTTGTTCATCTTTCTCTGTCTGAATATGGGAGTAGCAAATGGATTCTGATATACATACATGGCCTACGTACGTTAATGGAAAAAAAGAAAAACAAAACAACAACTATACGATGATTATACATATTAGAGCTGCGAAAAATCGGAGTTTTCTTTTCTATTTTGTTTTCTTATTTACGTTAACCTGAATAAGAAAACAAATATAGAAAACCCTGCTTTTCGCACGTCTATTATATTCTCAACGTATAAATATTCGATTGATGAATATGGGATGCTTCATAAGAGTGTAAAGGAAGGTAAGCTTTTTGTGACAGCATCTGATCTCCAACGAAAAAAGGTTTATGGCGTTATGAAGTAGAAATGCTTCTGCCAACGTTTTAAAATAACAACATTTGATGAATTGTCTTTGTGGCTCGCCTATACTTAGCTAGTCTAGCATCAGCAGACCACATCTGTTCTAATAATGAGTAATATCTTCTACGGTTTCAAGTGAATACACATCGGTGTAAAAATTACTTCACTCGTTAAATTCATTCAAAAAATCGAAACAGAGTAATCTTGCTTTTATCCTCGTCTCGGACGAACAGGAATCAATTTGCCGTCTAAACCGGATAAACATGTGGTGTTGTTAAAAACCCTCACCGTAATTCAGTTTGAAATCTATTATTTTGTTCAGAAAACGACAATCATAGATTTTTTCCTTTGAAAGCTGCACCATGACAAGCATAGTTATAAAACTCAATTTTTTCATAGGTTTATTTCACAGGTACCTGTTCTATCGATTGTTGAAAATTGCACAGTTCTACCAGTTTGCGTTAAAGCATTATTAAAAAATCGATATTTTTACCATGTGTTCTCTTTTTCTCTTTGTTTATTTGTCTGTTTTTCATTGATTACACATGTATAGAAGGCGTAGTCTATTTATTTATTCGAGTCCGGTAGCTATTATTATGTACATATATGTTGACCGACAACATTTTCTTTGTTATATGACATGATAGACTTTTCCATAGACTTCTTTTTTCGTCCAATTTGGATTAGGACTCTAGTTTGGTGATTGTCAACGAGCGTTAACAACACTGAGATAGTTAGAGCATTTTCATCCAGCTGTCATAGGTTATGACAGACAGTTCGCATCCACGTGTGTAGTATAATATAGCGTCGTAGAATGTTGGAGGCCACATTAAGATGCTTCAAATCCGAAAGGCAAACAAAACAATAGATATGCTTCAAACATACATAATTGGACAGAGCTCGTCGAGCTGATCCCGAATATCACATTTTTATCGAGTTTTAGGAGAGAAATCAGGAGAGAAATCTTTAAAATACCACAACGGTCACAAAAAGTGAGCATTATAGACAAAAATCAAGATTTGACAGTTTTCCGTTCACTATAGTTTTTCGAAACTATTTTATTCAGATTCAGCATCAAAAAATGAATATATCCGCTAGCTCATCGTGCTGATGTCTACGATCAGGACGGACTAATTTCGTCCAGGGACATTTGAACATCCTGTTCTCCCAAACCTATGTAGTCTTTTGCTTCAAGAGCTATCCCCAACTACCACACATCATTCGAATCACCATCCAACAGTGAACAAAAGTATGCATGGATTTAAGAAACTATCATCATTAGTGTAGCAACAGACAAAAAAGTCGGAATTCTGCCTGTACTTTGCAATTTTCTCCATCAGAACACAATTTTTAAAGCAATAAAAATAACATATTCAGAGTCAGCGTCGAAAACTGAGTCGAATGATATATGTTTTGAAAGTTTTTGTTGATTTTCATTTTGCCGTGAAAATCTCAGTAATTTTTCGACGTGAAAATTCGAAAAAAACAAAACAAAGGTGATCAGGTAGAATAAAAAGATAGAAGAAGGATAGCTCTTGAAACAAAAGACTACATAGGTTTGGGAGAACAGGATCTCAAAATGTCCCTGGACGAACTTAGTCCGTCCTGATCGTAGATATCAGAATGATGAACTAGTGTCAAACCTACATGGGCATACTCACTTTTTGATGCTGAATCTGAATAAAATAGTTTCAAAAAACTATAGTGAACGAAAAAAGGTCAAATCTTGATTTTTGTCTATAATGCTCACTTTTTGTGACCGTTGTGGTATTTTAAAGATTTCTCTCCTGATTTCTCTCCTAAAACTCGATAAAAATGTGATATTCGGGATCAGCTCGACGAGCTCTGTCCAATTATGTATGTTTGAAGCATATCTATTTTTTTGCTTACCTTTCGAATTTGGAGCTCGTTTTCCTGGTGGTAGTAACATGACGAAATGAAGAACTCCAACAAGACAAAATATAGAGACAAATAATCGTTCTTTTTTTTCTTCCTACATAATTTAGCTTAGATTAGAAGATCCATTCGTTTTTTGCTGTTCTTTTTTTCAGATATTCATTTTAGGTAAGAAAAATGTCTGGGCAAACAACTTTCCGTCAGCTTATTGGCGTACCATCACACACTAGTATATCGCCATCTGATTCCGTCCTGCTTATTATCGATGCTCAAAATGAATATGCTGAAGGTAAACTTAAAGTCAAAAATGTTGATACAAGTCGTGCTGTAATTGCCGATCTATTGAAAAAATATCGTACTGCAAAATCGGATATTATTCATATTGTTCATGATACACCTGATGGCGCACCGGTCTTTACACCTGGTACATCATTACCAGAAATATTTGCAGAACTAACTCCGCAAGCCAATGAGGAAGTTATTCATAAAAAATTTCCATCGTCATTTACTGGTACGAATTTGCAAACGTCATTGGAAAAGATCGGTAAAAAACAAATTGCACTCTGTGGATATATGGCTCATGTTTGTGTAACGGGAACGGCACGTTCAGGAATGGAACATGGTTATGATGTTGTTGTGGTAAAAGACGCAGTTGGCGATCGAGATATTCCAGGTGCAAAAGGCGAAGAGCTAGTTAATATTGTAATGACGGAACTGAATGATGCGATTGCAACAATAGTGGAGAATAAAGATGTTAAATGAACTATAACATCCGTATTAACGTGACTTTGCAGTGACTTTTTTTCTGACTAACTTTTAATAGCTTATCAAATAAAATCATGGCAAAAGAATGAGTATATAGACATTTTGAAATGAAGGTTAGAGGCTGCAGGTGATTTTTCGAAGAGACGATCGGTTGTCAGAGAGAAAAACATTACTATAATAGCCAACCAAGGGTCAATTTTCTTACATTCAATATCTGATGAAAGAACAGAATATTTTCTTCGAACTGATTTGAAGTGAAGCAAAGAAAAATAAGAAATGAAATTAGCACACATTTCATTTTGTTTTATGTGTTAATAGTACTATTATAGATTTTCAAATGGTTAAAAAATGAGTCGAGATTTGCCGTTATTATTTTCATTACATCTCAAAGTTGTCGATTTTTGTGGCTAAAGACGTATGATTGATAAATTTACAGATCAATTTCAAAACCATTCATGTATCATACTTTCATTTGGTTCGAGCGAAAAATTGCAAAGCATTTTAGATTCGTTTAACGCCAGCGCTTTCAACAGCCTTAATATAACTAGTTTTGTAACTAATTTCGAAAAAACCTACGTCTCACTATGAATTTTAGAATCACCATTACTCATTTTAACGTTTGACTTTTATGTCGGAGCCTATTTTGTAACTTCGTGTACACATTAAATTTGGACTAAATGTTATCCAGGATCAGTGGGAAGTAGAGCTCTGCGGGATCGGGATAGGAGGACAAATATTTACGGAATCAGGATCGGGACCGGGATCAAGTTTACGGGACGGGATCGGGATAGAGGTCAAGTTTACGAACAGGTTCGGGATCGGGATTTAAGCTGCTGAACGGGATCGGGATTTTCTTTTTCCAATTTATTGGCACTATGTTCTTTATCACAAAAATAAAGTAAACAAACAAAATATCAGTTTGCCTGCGTATATATCGTTGTACAACATAAATAAAAACGATGTCTCTTTAAAAGCCTACATGTCAGTGTGAAAATCAAAAAGAAAATGTATATTCAACAGCCTAAACACTGATGTAGAGAGAGAAAGACAGAAAACCTAATTTTCTTTTCAATTCAATCGTCGTCTAATCGATCATGCTGAGTCTCGCGGCAATATTTATTTTCAGAAAAAGTTCAAAAAGTCTACCGAAGAGCGAGTTTTACGAAAATTTGGGTTTTCAGGCTGTTTTCACCTATTACAAAAGTCACAATTCATTCAATAAGCATCAGAACGGGTTAAAGACTTCAGAATATAAAGTATTTAAGCTATTCTATCTCCTATTTATAGGCAATCTTAAAAGAAAGTCTACAAAACCCTAAGGTTTTCCAAAAGCATTTCTGGAAAACCCTACAATCCTATTGAAAACGTTTACACACGGCCTGGTTTTCCAAAGATCTCTTCGCTGTTTCTCTTTGGTTTTCAATAAAAGCTGTTTTTCTCAGCGAGGACAAGGAATTTAAAAAAAAGCTCTCCGTACTTTTCAAGCTGGTCTCTTGGCCGATCTAATGGTGTATGAATCAAACGTATAGCTCTTCACCCAAAAAACTAGATAGGTTTACAAGATGAGTCACACCTCACTGGACACCCGTCGGTTTAGACATCCATGGGGGACAGTGTTTACCTTTGAAATGAACTGAAAACTTTTTTCCAAATCACTTTTCAACGCTGATTCAGAAAAAATTAGTTTGAATCTTCCATCCTGCAATAAAACTTCAAAAAGTCAGTTCTCACGATAAAGATCATTTTTTTCGATTTTTTAGACCCTCTCGGCATTTCGAGTTTTTCTCCATGAAAAAAACGTTTTACAAGGCTAAAAAGGTGATATTCGTGATCAGCTCGACAAAACGAATCAGAATGTGTGTGAAAAATCGAAAAATAAAACCCACTTGAATTTTGCATTGGCTGCACCTTACGTTCGTCCATCATGTAACCATTTTTTTCCATCCTCCTGGCATCGGAAAAATCTTTTTGCTACAAAGGATGTTTATATTGGTAAGTAGTATTTATAAAGCCAGTTTCAACTTTTTTTCATCTTTTGAAATGGCAAAGTTATGGCAAAAGCGATTTTGTTGGAAAGTGTTTCAAGGCCTCGCCAGGGACTCCACGCGATCATTCTGAA
Source organism: Didymodactylos carnosus (assembly GCA_905250885.1). Lineage (NCBI taxonomy): Eukaryota > Metazoa > Rotifera > Eurotatoria > Philodinida > Philodinidae > Didymodactylos > Didymodactylos carnosus. Next base: position 4,844 of record CAJNOQ010008689.1, on the reverse strand, counting down.
TGGTTTCTAAGATAATTTTTGTGATCACCGTGATCAGTTTCTACTAGTTCTGAAAGTGCCATACGACAGAGGTGGGCGAGTATACGGATTTCTGAGTAAGAGTATTTTCTGAAAAGTACTCGAGTAGTACTCGAGTACTTTTTTTCTAAAGAAGCCGATGAATCCGAAAAAATTTCTGAATAAATCGATTTTTTTATACGCAAATAGTAAAAAAACAGGTCATCAGTTTTTTGGGAAGTACTCGAGTATTTTTGAGAATACTCGTTAAAAAGGCTTACCCGAATTTCGCCAATATGACTTTCGCCACCTGGACATTCGCCAATGCACCTTCATGACTTTCGCCAATTGGTGCGATTCCACTGTATTTTCGCCAGTATACCCCTGGAACTTCGTCAATTGGCGAGAGTCCACCGTACTTTGCACCCTCATGACTTTCGCCAGCTTGAGTGTAACTTATATTTGGATTAGAGATATTTGTATCGATGTTAGATAGTGTCATGTAACATTACAAAATAAATCGATAAACTGATGCACTTATTGGAATCAAAAACAAGATCCTTATCGGATACAATTGCATCTCTTGCTCATCTTGTCGGCGAACCTATTGGTCGTGGACGAAAAGGAAAAAAACGCAAGCATAATGTTTCTAAGTCAGATGTATCAGACTCACCCTCAGGTTCAGCATCAAATCAAGATTAAGTTCTTCTTCATCTCTTTCTTACTCATTAGTCTCGCTTTTTTTACTAAAAATGTGACTTGGTCATATTCGAACAGATCCTATTTCAAGGCAACAAGATATATTCTAACACCTTAAGTCCTCACGTATACCTTGCATTGATATTCTTTCATGATAATTAGCGAAAGTCCACTGTACTTTCGCCAATGCACCTTCATGACTTTCGCCAATTGGCGAATGTCCAGTTGGCGAAATTCGGAAACCCCATTAAAAAAGCTCCCGAGTACGAGTATTAGGAATCTTGTACTCGAGTACACTCATATACACGGAGGTATTTCAGCAGATTTTTTCGTTTCCGGAAATTAAAGGAAATCTATAAAATGCTACGATTAAGTTTTGCTGCTAAAAGACAGATTTTCTTACTCTAGTGTAAAACGAAGGTGAATTGACTATAAATTACTGATTGACTATAAAAGGACGTCTGATTCTATGTAATAGTTGTCGCTTACGAAGACATACGGATACAGCTGAACAGAAAGGAGAAGGTATTGACATTCAGATAAAAACTGAACATAATCTAACTGCGGATTGGACAATTTCATTATATACATTGAAATCAATTTTATCTTAATCAATATCAACAATTGATGAACTCAATCAGAACGAAGAATAAATCGACCAATTGATGAGCACCAATTATAAGCTGACATAGAGACCAGGTGTGGAAATGGTCACAAACATTTCAGAAGGAGAATGACAAACAGCACATGGATAACTAACGTTCAATAAAACAGAAATGAAAGAAATAAAGACGTATGATAAGACTTGATCAATACGAATGAACACGTACACAATCTTTTGTAAATATGCAAGCTAAAGATACCAATAAATAATCAATAAAGGCTCCCAGGCAAACTTTTTCTACGAAAAAAACGCGTTAGAGCGCGTTTAAATTTCCATACAAACTAACGCGTTTAGCAGGATGTTTTTTATCACATTCCGGACGTTCAAACGCGTTTCACAGCGTCGATAAGCAGCTCATTAGAGCGTGTTATATTTTAACGCGTTTGAACGTCCGTAATGTGACAAAAAACGTCCTGCTAAACGCGTTGGTATGTAACACGTTTCTGTAGGTTAGGTTTAGACGTGGTAGAAGGCATTACCGGACAGCGCGTTTCGCAGGCCTTTTTTTGTCACATTTCAGACGTCCAAACGCGTTACTAATCAACGCGTTTCACAACGTCGGTAAGCAGCGCGTTATATTTTAACACGTTTGAACGTCCGAAATGTGACAAAAAACGTCCTGCTAAACGCGTTGTTATGTAACGCGTTAAAGCGTGTTAAAAAGGAACGCAACACGACTCGTTAAAACCTGATGCGTTAAAACGGGTTAGAAAATTGAAATTTAAAAAACATTAATTTCTTGGATGCCGGTTAGACCTGCAGCCAGAAAGACAGTCTCCAAGCTCTTTCGCGACAAGTTTTGACAAGGAGAGAGAGAAAGAAACTAAAGTTACTTACTTGACTTATGACGGGATCGAACGTGGGTACCTAGAATTAAGAAGCAAACACACTAGCCGCCTGAGCTACAGACGATCGAAAGACTAAATGTACCACTAGCATGTCTTTCGAGCATCTTATCCTCTTGTTTGTTTCTTTATTCTAGTACTAATGTTTCTTTAACATCTGAGCAAAAGGTACTTAACAACAACAACAACCCTTTTGCTGACCTTTGACGTCGCCACAGAGAAATGAAAAGGCAAAAGAATTACATCCTCATTTCGAAAAAAATGGCGTAGGCAGAAAAAAGAACAGAAGCTTAAGCGAAAGAGAAATTTAGTTGGACTTCTTTTTAGAGGTGCAACCAGTACCGGTATGCATTATAACGCCGACCGGTATGCCGGCATTAGTATGAAGTATAATCAGTCGGTCGATATTGCCGGTATTTTGCGGTAAAATACGACTTTTTGAAAAACATCATGTGAATTCAGTTCATCTGTGACATATTTCTTCCATTAAAATTTCATTCCAATTACTTAAACTTTGTCGGCTTATAGAAACTTCCTAATTTAAAACATTGAATTGGATTGGTGTTTTGGTTAAAAAAGCGTGTGAAAAATCAGCTATACATAGTCAAAGTGAAAAGATTAAGCGATGCCTTTGATAACATAAGTAATCGATCAAAAGAAGAATAATCGGTTTTTTTCGCCGAATATTAACAGACTTCATCACATGTATGAAACATGATCATAACCTCATTGGTATCCTCTCGATTCGTTCCTAATTGGCTTTGTAAGATTAAACAACATCAAATATGATATCAAAAGTGACAGTGAGCAATTATTGACGAATCGAGATTAAACTACTTCATTTTAAAAAAAGTAGACACTGATAAGTTGTCATCTACATCCAGAGAAGCCGGTACCGGTCGGTATCAGTATTGCATTTTTGATACCGGTTACGCCTCTGCTTCTTTTGTCTCTCTGCTGCCTTTCTTTTAATTGTCAGCATTTGCACTCGCGAAATTTTTGTGAGTCGGATTATTCTTAAGGAGTTTAAGCTTGCAACTGCCTTTTTTACAACCAACCTTCTCTCTTTGATTTTATCAGTTGGCGATACTTGTTGTACAAAATTCTAGTATTTTTTAGACAATTCAGTTTTTTAAGTAGAAAGTTACTATCCGCAGCTGGCCAGTATTTTTGGAACTAAATTGATTTATTTTTAGATGCACCCAGGTCGAAGCTCTGATAATAAAAAAAAATTACATGTCGGATTAAGAAATGAACACGAAGTAAATATGCTGATTGGTCAAACGACATAGCACTCTGTTCATTATCATTGTTAAAGATTATCACATCTTGTTCTTCGTAAAGGATGAACAAGAAAAACTTTTGTGTTTTTTGCTGAACTTTGTTATCATTTTTGGGTTTTTCGCTTCTTTCCTTCTGTGTTTTCGCTCTGATTTAGATGAAAAAGAGCGGTAGAAGACAACATGATTGTTTCTTTAGCTTCGTTTACAAACTGAGCGCAATTATATTGATTTTCATTGTTTGCTTTCTTGTTTCTATTCTCTACTATAATTAATCCATTTTTGATTATTTTCATGAAAAATTAAAAAATTCATAACTCAGTCAAAATCCGTCCAACCTACTTTAGAATGTCGTTATACACTCCATTTAATCCGCTCATGCTGATTTTGTAATTAAAATCATTAAAAAGATATTCTCTTGGTTCCGAAGGTTTTGCGAATACTTTCTAAAAAGTAAAGTATTTTGTGTCGGTTTTTACAGCATCTATTGAGCTTTACGGTATGCTGCAGATAAAACAGAGTATATCCTGACATTCTGAAGGAGGTTGGATGGGATTTTGACTGACTTATGAATTTTTTGATTTTTCGTGAAAATAATCAAAAATGGGTTATTTCACCTAGTATCGGTTTCACTCGGTTCTTGCATTTTGTTCTGAAAACTAACATACCACGAGATTCAACACAGTCGATAACCTATGTTTTCATTCATTTCTGACAGTCACAAACCAAACGGTAAAGAAGTACTAAGGCTTCAGGAAAAATGCCCATAGCTCGCAAACCATGGGTTTTCAAGATGTCGCTTGAATCCAGTTTTGTCGAAGACACTTCGAACTATATATCTAATAAAAAATCGACCTATTTCTATGTCAGTTTCCATAGCTCCAAGCTGGTTTTCCAACGATCGTCTAAGAGACCGGCTTCGAAACAATTTCCTAATATCGATTTTGCTTATAAAATCTAATGTCTAATTTCTAAAACTGAAAATTGTAGATTTCTATCATTCTTCTATCAAAAGTTATTGAAAAAGCAACCAACGGCACTTTTTTTGGATCGATAATAGATGTCAACGAACAGATTTCGTCGTAATTCGAGCTCGTCGAACTCGTCTACATCGTCAAAAACGAGGCCTACTCACTGTCTTATCGAGACAAATGATAAAGACAAAAAAGTTACAATAGCTGTTATTCTATTGTCTGCAATAACAAATCCTGATGGGAGAAAATTAAAAGTTGGGAAAACATGCACATTATTAAAAGCACCACGTAACACACCACGTTCAACTATCAAATTTATTGGAGAAGAAGATGAATGTGAGAATCATCGAGAATTGTTACTATTAACAGATGGTGAGATTTTTTA
>CAJNOQ010008688.1:0-10957 GCA_905250885.1 Didymodactylos carnosus | reverse complement strand
GTAGACCGCCGACTGATATACCGGCCGGTATCGATGTCGGTCCGGTACCGGTACAAGGTTTGTATACCGGAGATCGGTATTGATATCGGATTTTTCCTACCGCATCCACGACTGGTATGCATCGGTACCGGTATCTCTACCAAAAATGCCGCACTTCGGCATATACCGATACCAAAAATAGCGAGGTTCTTCGATTTGCAATTTTCTGGATTTTTCTATCTGAAACGAGGTAGTTTAGCGTCATGGACAGTGATAACACAAAACATCACTCAGCTGTATATTCGCAGCCTGTGAAGATGCACAGTAAAGGAAAACTTTGGCTTTTGCATCCGTGATTCTTGCCAGGTGTCCAGGATACAAGACTATGTCATTTCACATGAAAACATCCGTAAAAGTCCAACGCGAAAAGAGTCGGTATTTTAGGTACTCGGTATGCCGATACCGGTGCACATCTGCACAAAATTCAGGGCTCTAGAAGATTGAGATGTTTACACAAAAAGAATAATCCGAGCTAAAAGAGAGAGAGGGAGAGGATGTCTCAAATAGAATATCCATCAGCCCCATGCGCATAGTTTAGCATAATAGAACAGCCGTTACGGTTTAGTGTGCGGAGCGTGGAATTTTGACGGCGGATAGTCATAGGATATGCATAGGATGGTTTCTTTATGGACAGCAAAGCTTTTTGCATGCTTTACGCGCGTGAACTATGCATAATGTTTAACTATCGATGCTTATTTCCCAAAATTTGTGCAAAACAATGCCCGCAGTGCCTATCGCTTTTTTCATGTATCGAAGAACGAGTTATATTTTAACCAAGACAAGTTTTCCAGCTTCCTTCCTGACATGACTATTCCGAAACCGACTCTTCCGAAAATCCTCCTCGACTGCTCCGCGAAAGGTAACCCGAATCCCATGCGAATCGGATCCCGAAAGTTGCGCCAACCGATCTTTCGCGAACAGGAGCCCGACCCTGCTCGGACAGGACCTCGACCCATTAATAGAATTCAGTCGCGAAACTTTTATTAAATTCGCCTATGTCTTAGAGACATAGGCGAATAAAAGCCAGTAGAACTGGGCGACTTCATAAACGTAGCTACTAGTGAACAGATGTCTTCGTCTTACTAGTTGAAAAAACGGTTCTAGAAGTGCGTTGACTTGCTTGTAGACTATCATCAGAATGCATACCTGTCCAAATACATAATTTTCGCATGACAGGTTTCGACAAATACACATTTCGTGTAGAAACATGTATTTTGTGGTACATAAATACCTGGCACTGTAGATGCTGAAGTCGCCCCGCTTAATCCATTGGAATTGGTGGTTAGTTCGAGAGCTTTAACAAAACAAAAAGACATTAAGGTCTTACCACTAGCAAAACAGTTTTAGAAGCTCTTCGATCAAGAGACAGTCTACATTATTCTCAAAATACGAGATTGATTTTAGATTATAAAATACTTATTCCAATAGTATATGAGTATTCAACTGATAAGTTTGAGCGGTCTTTCGCTCATCAGATCTGATTCGATCTCACTATGTCAAAACTCAAGTGTCACGTGCCAGCATAACAATTCATTTCTATGTGGTGTATACAATGGGTTCGGACGTTATGATCGGGCATCAACCAAATGCTTAAGCAAAGCATAGACCACTCGTATCGCAAAAGCAATAGTTGTCGTATGTATTGGGTGCGTTGGAAATATGACACGACTTTTAACCAATGGCGTTTTTCACAACTTTAAATAACGACGTTTTCACGAAAAATCTGACGTACACATACATACTGAGAATATGGAAGAACCCTTAAACACTTTGTATTGCAATGCTCTTCAAATGGTTCGCCTCTTACTGTGAATATGGAAGAACCCTTAAACACTTTGTATTGCAATGCTCTTCAAATGGTTCACCTCTTACTGCTATACCGAGCAGAACAACTGATTTGGTGCCTTCCGGACAGCTTTCGTTCAAAGCAAGGTCGCTGCTCTTGAGAAAGATCATCGTTGAACTATATGTATATATAGACAAAGCCATTAATGCATGATAAAGTTAGTCGTACTTTTCCCTGTGTCCTACCGAACACTAGTTTTAATTTTGTCCACTCAGTTGGCAACGGTACAATGTTTTCTCTAACTCATGCGCAATGCTAGCCGTCACTCATTTTGCTCTACATTCAGTACATACAGATTCAACGAGTCAGAATAAAATCAAGTTTCTCATTTTCCGTGTTTAAACTAAGCTCGTATATCTTTGTGTACTCGATGCTGCAGAATCGAATCCAGCATGGTGAACAATCCGTCGAAATATATAATTTTCGGATGACAGGTTTCGACAAACACACATTTCGCATAGAAACATGTATTTTTTGGCACATACATACCTGGTACTGTAGATGCTGAAACCGTTGCACTTAATCCATTGGAATGGCTGGTTGGTTGAAGCGCTTTAACAAAACAAAAAGACATTAAGCTTTGGATCTTCACCACTTTCATTCGACTTACACGACACTTCTGTCGCCCTTCCAGCTGCAGAATTCGATAATCCTAGAAAGAATTGGACGATTGACTCGACATGGACGCGTTAGCCGGTAAAAGAATGTTTATCATAATCCTGTTTTATAGCAGATCAAGCCATGTTCTTCATTTGTAACACTAATATAAGAATACTCTAGCAGATACTAGCACTACTTCAAATAAATCAACCTCGGTCTATTCTGCCTTATCTCTTCGAAAACAAACAAAGCTCTTGTTTTGCATACGTGATTCTTGCTGAGTGCCCAGGATGCTGAACTATGTCATTTCAGTTGAAAAAATCTCTAAAAGTCCAGTTGGAAAGTAGTCGGTATTTTGGGTATCCGTCTTTAGGGTATTCGGTATGCCGTTACCGGTGCATACCTACAAAGACGAGGCGCAATAAAAGTTGTAATGTCACAATATAATTTGCCGTATCCCCGGTCTGGGATTGTCTGCCAGTTTGTAAATAAAAACACTGAGAAGATTTATATGCGACCCCAAGCATGTCGAAGACCGCCTCGATAGCCTAATGGTAGAGCATCGGGCCTGTTAGGCGATTTCGTGCATTTGTGTCTCAACACAAAACTCAACTTAGAGAGAGTTTGAATTAGCGCCACCTTACGTTCAATTATAGTATGATCTGTACCAACAACACTAAATGAACAGCAGGTGATTAACAAAATAAAAGATAGTAATTCAGAAAGTGCTTTTTCAATCAATACCGTCAAATCTACTTGATTGATTGAAGAGTATCTTCCGAAACCCTCTACTGCTATGATTCGACTAGATTTATCAAGTAAAAATAGTAAAATACGGAAAATGTTTGTTGCCAGCTACGCGGGCACTATTCAACAATGTACACGAGTAATAAAATCTACTTTATCAAAACTGTTGGCGGTTTGATCACACTGGTGTTGCGTTTAAAACTCTAACTGCCTGTAGGAAATGCGCCGCACCACATGTAATTGATTTCTGTTTGTCGAACTCCACTAGATACATCAATTATAGTTTGTGCGTATGAAGCCAGTAATGAGGAACTGGCAGAAAGCAATAGAAAACAGTATAGTAATGAATAGTAATCTTCATCAAAATAATACTTTATCCTCATTGAAACTGTTGGTCAATAGCAGAGAGAGAAAAGGTCAAACTTCAACACTGTCAGTCGTCTTACCACTAGCAAAACAGTTTTAGAAGCTCTTCGATCAAGAGACAGTCTACATGATTCTCAAAATGCAAGATTGATTTTAGATTATAAAATAGTTATTCCAATAGTATATGAGTATTCAACGGATAAGTTTGAGCGATCTTTCGCTCATCAGATCTGATTCGATCTCAATATGTCAAAACTCAAGTGTCACGTGAGAGCATAACTAGCGGGAGCGAAAATATGTGCAACACATAAGTCTGAGGTCGGGTTTTTTCTCAATTCATTTCTATGTGGTGTTTACAATGGGTTCTAACGCTATGATCGGGCATCAACCAAATGCTTAAGCAAAACTTTCTTTCCGCTACTCATACATACCTGGTACTGTAGATGCTGAAATCGTCGCACTTAATCCATTAGAATTGCTAGTTTGTTGGAGCGCTTTAACAAAACAAAAAGACATTAACCTTGGATCTTCACCACTTCCATTCGACTTACACGACACTTCTGTCGCCCTTCCAGCTGCAGAATTCGATGGTCCTAGAAACAATTGGACAGTTGAATCGGGGGCTCTACTGGACGCGTTAGCCGGTAATTTCGCAACCGGATTCAGCGAGATTCGCCTATAGCTTAGAGCCATCAAAGCCAGTAGAACTGAACGACTTCATAAACGTAGCTCTACTAGTGAACAGATGTCTTCGTCTTACTAGTTTAAAATCGCTTCTAGACTTGGTGATAGACTATCATCGGAATGCGAAGAAACCTGTCCAAATACATAATTTTCGGATGACACGTTTCAAAAACTACACATTTCGCGTAGAAACATGTATTTTGTGGCACATACATACCTGGTACTGTAGATGCCGAAAGGGTTGCATTTAATCCATTGGAATGGCTGGTTAGCTGGAGCGCTTTAACAAAGGAAAAAGACATTAAGGTTGGATCTTCAACACCTCCATTCGTTTTACCACTAGCAAAACAGTTTCAGAAGCTCTTGGATGTAGAGGCAGCCGACATTATTCTCAAAATGCAAGGTTGATTTTAAATTATAAAATAGTTATTCCAATAGTATATGAGTATTCAACTGATAAGTTTGAGCGATCTTTCGCTCATCAGATCTAATTCGATCTCACTATGTCAAAACTCAAGTGTCACGTGGGAGCGTAGCTAACGGGAGCGAAAATATGTGCAACACACAAGTTTGACGCGCTCTTTCTCAATTCATTACTATCTGGTGTTTACAATGGGTTCGGACGCTACGTCGTTATTTCACAGCTGTAAATAACGACGTTTTCAGGAAAAATCTGATGTGCTCATACATACTGAGAATGTGGAAGAAAGAAGCCCTGCCCGGTTTCCTGCCGAACACTAATTTCGATTTTGTCGACTCAGATGGCATCCGTACAATGTTTTCTCTAACTCAGCGGTCTTTCGCTCATCAGATCTGATTTGATCTCACTATGTCAAAACTTAAGTGTCACGTGAGAGCAGAGCTAACGAGAGCGAAAATATGTGCAACACATAAGTCTGAGGTCGGGTTTTTTCTCAATTCATTTCTATGTGGTGTGTACAGTGGATTCGGACGCTATGATCGGGCATCAACCAAATGCTTAAGCAGAGCATAGACCACTCGTATAGCAAAAGCAGTAGTTGTCGTATGTGTTGAGTGCTTTGGAAGTTTGAGGCATGAAGAAATATTTACCTTCATAAAGACTACTACAAGTTATAGGGCATGAAAATAAAGCACCCGAACAAATCACTACTGACACGTTTCAACAAATACACATTTGGGGTAGAAACATGTAACGGGTGATCCAAGATAAATTGCACTAAATTCTGATGCATTTTTCTCTCATTTTTCATCTATGAAAAATATGCCCTAATATACCAAAAGATAGAGAATTTCAAGCTCTGCAAAACTGATGACTTCGTTTTTGAAGCAAATTTTTCTTATCGCCACGAAATTAAAATGATTCACGTCTAATCAATCATTCAACTGCCATTTCCTATTTTCTGCTGGCATTTATTGATTTGTGTAAGCTTTTGCTCATCAAGATCGATGCTAAAAGTAGATTATTTAACACCAATAGATAGAGAATTTTGTGCTCTATGCTTCCACGATCTTTTCAATGTTCCTGTTGCTGGTGTTCAGAAGAAAAAGAATTGGAACTGACACCTGTCAGTATTTTTGAGTTCACTTTGGAAAATCGTGTTTTCAAAAACCAGACTTGCTCTACGAGAGATTTATTATTATGCCATCGGATGTAGAATTTAATTCTGAACAAAACGGTGTAAGTGTTAGATTGAACAGTGAAAACATTTCGCTTGTTTCGAATTAATAAATAATAATGGCATAGATCTATCAGAAAAGGACTTTTTTCGGCACTTTACTTGAAAACTGTTTCTTCAAAAATATTTCTTCTAAAATTCTGAAACATGCATCCAAAGATGCAAAATTTTACGGAGAATTTCGTGAGATAGTTGACATTTCAACGGGACCTTCATTTTAAAAATATTTCCAGATTTTTCGTTTTTTTCACCGTTGCAGTTGGACGATTAAGTAGATGTTCATCTTTTAAATTTTACGCCAACAAGAAAGACTTGTTTCAAAAACAAACTCAACAGTTTTGTAGAACTTGAAATTCTCTATCTTTTGGTATATTAGGGCATATTTTTCATAGATGAAAAATGAGAGAAAAATGCATCAGAACTTAGTGCAATTTATCTTGGATCACCCGTTATTTTGTGTCACATACATACCTGATACTGTAGATGTTGAAATCGTCGCAGTTAATCCATTAGAACTGCTGGTTTGTTGGAGTGCTGTAACAAAGGAAAAAGACATTAAGCTGGGTTCTTCGCCACTTGCATGCGACTTACACGACACTTCTGTCGTACTTCGAGCTGCAGAATTCGATGGTCCTAGAAAGAATTGGACAGTTGACTCGGCAACTCTGCTGGACGCGTTAGCCAGTAAAAGAACGTTTATCAGAACCCTGTTTCACAGCAGATCTAGACATCTTCTTCATTTGTAACACTAATATATGAATACTCGAGCATTGCTTCAAATCAGTCAACTTCGGTCTATTCTGCCTTATCTGTTCGAATGAGGACAGTTTATAGGTGTTTATCCTACCAACTGTACAGAAGAAAAGCAACACTATATGTCAACAGAAAGAAAAGAGCAGATAGAACAAGGCGCAGGAAACGCAGATTCAGAAGTGAGAAGTGAGAGAGAATGAATCATTTAAAAGATCGATCCGTCCTATGCGCATCGTTTCGCATAATAGAAGAGCCGTTACGGTTTAGATTGGATTATGCATAATATGGGGCACATTTTGGCAACGGAAAGTTATGGGGTATGTATAGGAGAGTTTCGCTATGGATAGAAAAGCTTTATGCATAACCGCGCATGTTTTGCTTCATTGGTTGCAAGGTAGACTTCACAAAAGGATTTCTATGTCTTATAGCTCTTGAGTCTGCAAATTACAAAAAACAGCAGATAGGACCTTAAAGAGTTAATGTGCAGAACAGAAAAAGAGAACTATTCAAATTAAGAGGCTATACGCATATGACCTTGTCTATTTTTTCACTTGTCGTATAACGAGTCGCTTATTTTCTCTCATCGAAAAGAATCTGTTCATATTACCATACTGTTCAAAATAATGGAAATGGATAATGACATCATTACTGTCATCTTGGAAGAGACATGTAAGTCGTTTACACTTCAACACATCAATGAATCAACAGATAATTTTTCGAAATTTCGGAAATAATCTGATCGACACACAGTGTAAAAAATAAACTGTGTAAATGACACACATAAAGTGAACGCTAAGTCGATTCCCAGTGAGCGTCGAGAATACACGGCTAGATATGTAGAGTACACACTGGAAAGTGACCGTCTGGCTCCGGTTTTGCCGAAAATGACAGCATATATACTTTGGAAGCACATGGCGCTTTACACACTGAAATTGACCATCTAGAAAAGGTACACACTTTTCGATGTCGAGTGAACGCTTAGAAGATTTACACACCTAGTAACACATTTTATTTTTTACAGTGCATAACTTACAAAAAAATGGAACTATTTCCAAACAGTTCGACCTATTTTTTTGCATAAAGAATTTAATGTAAAATGAAAACAAATAAAAAGTAAAGAAGCATTCATAGCTTATAGTCTTGTTCTATGTAACTTTATAAAATCGAACATGAGAAAATATTGTATCGAATAAAACGATTACTTTTCAAAATACTTATTATTTTAAGTTAAATATTCAACATTGCGAGAAAGGTATCAGCGAATAAGTTTTCGCTGATTATCTGGGGGATATCTCAAAGAGTTAACATTATTTGTGAATGATTCCAGTACTAATGTGATATTCTGAATGACTGATATGAACCATGATTGAGATATTTCACCGGTTTATGTGCTCTCTAAAAAAGCAGGTAGTTTTCAAAATCCGAGCGGGTTTTTATTCTTGAAAACGCTTTCAACCAAAATGATTGAAAGTGTTTTCCACTTTTGCTGCTTGGATGGATCCACTCGCAATACAAGTTGCCTCTTACTATCGTGATATTCGACATCATCGATATCAAGAATAGCAGCTGAAATAAATCACCAACTTATTGAACTTAGAAACTGGTTCGTGAATTCCGACATGTCATACCTTCTACCGTGCTATAAGTTATTCTGTCGGTTAGATAACTCACAAACCAGCTGTATAGTTCATCGCAAATACCGTTCTACGGTGATTTATACAGGAGTCCTTTATGACACTCCCTCTTCGAAATACACCTCAGAAACCGTAAATCCGATCTTACCAAACTTTCAGGCAGTTTTGACCGTATTATTGTACATTTCCGCTAAAATTTCGGAGATGCTATCTATCACAGTTTCGGAGTTTTCGTTCAACGAGGAATTAAAATGAGCATATATATGGACTGTACTATTGCTCGTAACGAAACGTCGTGGAGAGCTCAAAACGGTCTTAAAATAACAAAACAGACAGAGCTCGATTTTTGAATAATTCTTTTTCCAATTTTCGGTAAGCGTCAAAAGTCAGAAGTTCGGAAAAGTGTCACTAACCTCCACAAGAATGTTATTCTACCCAAAAATGTAGACCGAACAAAATAACTACGGATCGTACTAGTACACGCTCTGAACTATCCAATAATATGCATACCCCAATATGTACCTTTGCTAAAAGAAATAATGCACTCCTGATGCAGACAGCCATTTCTCCTATAGATGTAACATCACAACATCGACACGTTCACGAAAATAGCACCAGTTTTCTTAACATTCAAATATCCAATGCCAACTGATCACTAATAACAACTAGCGAGGCATGAAGAAACATTTACCTTCATAAAGACTACTACAAATTACAGGGCATAAAAATAACGCACCCGAACAAATCACTACTGACACGTTTCAACAAATACACATTTGGGGTAGAAACATGTATTTTGTGGCACATACATACCTGGTACTGTAGATGCTGAAATCGTCGCACTTAATCTATTAGAATTGCTGGTTTGTTGGAGCGCTTAACAAAACAAAAAGACATTAAGCTTTGGATCTTCACCACTTCCATTCGACTTACACGACACTTCTGTCGCCCTTCCAGCTCCAGAATTCGATGGTCCTAGAAACAATTGGACAGTTGACTCTGCGGCTCTACTGGGCGCGTTAGCCGGTAAAAGAACGTTTATCATAACACTGTTTTACAGCAGATCTAGACATCTTCTTCATTTGTAACACTAATATATGAATACTCGAGCATTGCTTCAAATCAGTCAACCTCGGTCTATTCGGCTGTATCTGTTCGAATGAGGACAGTTTATAGGTGTTTATCCTACCAACTGTACAGAAGAAAAACAACACTATATGTCAACATATAAAGAAGAGCAGAAAGAAGTAGGTATGCACCAGAGGTGCAACCGGTATCGGTATCTGTATCGAAAATACACAATATACACTGATACCGAAACTAGCGATGTTTTTCGATTTGGCGACCTTTCTACAGTTTTCCATCCCAAATGAGATAGTTTAGCGCCATGGACAGTCACAGCACAAAAATCACTCAGCTGTGTGTGTATTCTGAGCATGTGAAGGTAGAAACAGAATTCTTTAGGTCTTTAACGGAATTCATTGGCGAAACGTTTATTAAAATGAAACGGGATTTCAGTTTAGCTGGGAATATATAGACGATACGGTTAACTATGGTAAGCTATGATGTGAGAACACAAGTTAAACTGTGTTAAGATCAGATCAGTAGTGCGCTGTCTGTTGCTAGTCGATTCAGTAGCCGCAAAGGCCAAATTTATATCGAAGTTTGATCAAATTTGATTCGGGTATCCTACAATGTGAAAAACGTTTCTGTCTCTAGCCGAAAGGAGTCGTCGCCTTACATAATTATATCAAAAAATCAGTCTTAGACCACCCTCACCTAATGTTATTTTAGAAAAAGGCTAACTAACCTAATGAGTTTGCAGTTGTAGTACTGAGATCATTGATTGGTGGTGGCTGTTGTACTTAAAACAAAAGAGATACTCTCTTTTCTCTGAAACCTCAATAAATCTTCACTTACAGACAGCTGATAGCACTACCTTAAAAGTGAATAAATGACCATTATCATCCGTGAATGTGAATACGATTTGGATGCTCATCCTTGAACTGAACCGTTGTTGACACCTATCTTTCAGCTCACTATGACATGATTTTGAGTAACACAGCGGCGAGTAGCTCAGACGAAATGAGATGACAAGCGATGATAAAAATATAATATCATCAACAACAATTGTTGCTTGATTTGATTGCAAATTGTATGTATGAGAAATCTAAAGAGGCAAATTAAAATTATTTACGCGCGTTGTGTGAGAATGTGAAGAAAAGTCAAAACATGAAAAAATTTAACATCTCTGTTTATGTTTTCATTCGATTCTCCGTTCAATTTTAGGGATACGGAAATGTTTTTAATAAGTCATATCCAAAAATGGCCGAGATGTACTCAAAAAACCGACGATAAATCAATTTTTCAGTATTTTGAGATTTTTTTGTTTTCTCTTCGTCACTCGAAGATTTTGAAATGTATGAATCGACAGAGCAATAACAGCTCTTCAAAATGAATTCATTTTCAGTTCTCTCAACCATACTTTGCTGTAGGATGGGATACTTTTGAATTTTGAGCTTTTTAGATCTTCACCCAACTGCACATATTTTACAAAAGTTTTTAAGAACTTTGTTTTTGTTCAAAATAAGTGTGAGAGGGAGAAAATTCAAAATACTCACCTAAAATAA
>CAJNOQ010008687.1:0-10957 GCA_905250885.1 Didymodactylos carnosus | reverse complement strand
ATATGTACAATCAATATATGTCTTGAACATTATGGTTTATTGAAAGGTCCTGGTACAGCTACTAAAATCAAAGGACTCTTGAATGACTTTGGTTTGAACACTGGGAAAATACTGAAA
Source organism: Didymodactylos carnosus (assembly GCA_905250885.1). NCBI lineage: Eukaryota > Metazoa > Rotifera > Eurotatoria > Philodinida > Philodinidae > Didymodactylos > Didymodactylos carnosus. The sequence continues at coordinate 10,840 of CAJNOQ010008687.1, read as the reverse complement.
CATGAGATTAGCAATCTTTTCAAAGAAGAAACTAAAGCTATTACTACTTTATCTAAAGATTCTAATTTAGTAATATCGAAAGTGGATAAAGGGAACGCGATTGTGGTGTTAAACAAAGATGATTATTTATCAAAAGCTCAAGAATTATTGAATGACCAAAGAGTCTATCGTGGTACAAAACCTGATCTGTATTACCGTTACGTGGACGATATTCTTTTGATCATGTACGGAACTCAGAAAGACCTCTACTCATTTAAAAAATTTATGAATAAATTAGAGCTCTCGATAAAATTCACAATTGAAGTGCAAGATAAAAACAAACTTCCTTTTCTTGATGTCATGGTAGAGCGAACCGATTCAGAGTTGATTACTTATGTTTATCGTAAACCAACTGATACAGGCCTCTATCTGAAATGGACCAGCAATGAGCCTAGAACTTACAAAATTAATTTAATTAAATGTTTTTGTATTAGAGCCAAGCGTATTTGTTCATCAGAAGCTCTGTTGAAGCAGCAATTAGATTACTATGAGAAAATAGTCACAGCTAACGGTTATCCACTCAAAGTGATCAAAAAAACGATTAGAGGAGTTAGACTAGGAACGATTATTACAAAACAACCTATGAAGTCAGCAAAGAAAAAAGTCTTCGTATCTATGTCATTTTATGGTCAATGCTCTGTGATCCCAGCCAAAAAGACAAAGAAAATTCTCGAAAATCCAATGAAAGAAATTGTATTTGTATTTGCTGCCGAGACACGTATTTCAACCTTATTCAGTAAGAAATTTCGTACAGAGAAAGATATGAACAAAGTGGTTTATCGATATGACTGTAAAGACTGTAATGGAGTGTACGTGAAGAAAGGTTTCATGTATTCTGAGTAGTATACATGAGAATTGGACAGTAATATAACCACGTAAAGTATCTGATATTGACAAAAAAAGAACCTACCAGTTTCTTATCTTTTATTACAGTAACTGGTATATTATAGAAAGATTTCTATTATTCTAGATTTATTAAGTTTTTTTCTGCAAAGACCTCGTCTGAATAAAAATTAAGTACTGTACATATGAATTCATTGAATATGTTAGAGACAAATATATTTTATCATAATTTCATTTTTTACCCTCGATACCACGAGCAGCTTTTTCTTACTTTGTGGTAATTAATAGCAGTATATTTAGGGGTGGCACTTTTCCGGTTCATTCCTTGAGTAACGATAATGTGGTATCTTTTATTTCAAACGTAAAGAGTAAAGATATAATCGATATCTTTTTCTTTCCTAAGAAAAAGGAAAGTGCCACGTTTTCTTTTCCAAAAGAAAGAAAAGCGATATCTTTTCTTTTTGCAAAAAAAATGACTTTCTTAAAAGGTACAAAAAAAGAAGATAAAGAATATATAAAAGAAGGTGTAAAAGAAAAAGAAAAACTTTTCTTTTGTTAATAAAAAAAGGAGGTAGGAAAGAGGAAGTGCCACCTCTAATTATATTCACAACATTTAATCTCGAGCTTGCATGCCCATGCAGATCTGACTCGTTCAATTTATGATGATCCACAGTCCGTTATTTTTATAATTAAAATTACAGTTGATGGTACAATAACAACAATAAAAACTATTTGCAAATATAAAACATTAAAGCATTAAGGAAGGGGAGGTTCACACCATCTATATGTGTCCTCAAACTATGCCAGTTTATGGAAGACACCTGATTCTTTCAGTTTTCTAGATAATTTGATAACTATTCACAGAGTTATTAATTAATTAAATTTAAACTTTAATTAAAATCTAAAGTTCTAGTCCTCATTTTAAAAAATTTGTAGCTCAGTCAAAAATAATCCCAGAAAAGTCATTCATGCGTTGCTTGATAGCCAATGGTTTGTCGTTATAGTCCGACTGAGAAACTCTAAAAAAGTTTTTTTAAGATAATAATTTATAATTAATCATGCCAATGAATACTAATTTATACCATTCTGGTACCTTACACTTCTATTTGCAAATTAACAGTATACACACAGACTGGCGTTTTTTCGTAACGCGAGATTGAATGGCCCAAAAAAAAACTCAAAAGATAGCCGACAGATAATGCTACATTGCAATAAAAAAGAAAAGTTTATTTGCTTCCATTTTTGGCATAAAAAAGATTAAATTGCTCTTGCTAACTGCGCTTTTTCTGCTAAATGTTACGCGAGATTTTGAAAATTGTTTTTGTTATATCTTCCAAGTTACTGAATCTTTACCCTTAGCTTTTTATCCTTTTTTCATGGTGTTACCCTGAATATGTGATAAAAAGTTTACCTTGAAAACTTTGACGGTTTGAGTGAAAATCGCGTTTTACTGGCAAAAAGTAACGTGAGAGGTTTTTAGCAAAAAAAGCAACGGTTAATTAAAATGAGTGAATCACTGGAAAAAAACAGACATAAACATAACTTATTATACACAATTCGATTCGTCTTCGAAAGACCTGTTTACTGGTGTATGTTATAAGTCTTCGAAACGGTTTTCGGCTCATTATGGGCTGGAAAATACGAGAAAATAAAGACTCTAAGAGTTTTTTATGCTATGTTCGTGTTTGTACGCGCGAAACATTTTTTTTGTTAAGTTTTAGATGTTTATAATGTCGGGAGGTCTGGATGCACCTCTATTGTTTCTCTTTTTCAAGCTCTATCAATTGGTATATGACTCAGGTACTTTGCCCTTCGTTTATCCTACTTCCGTATCAGGCAGAGAAATTTCGAGTATTTCGAAAAAGTTCACTATCTAGAGAAGTAAAGTAGTGGCAGTCGGGAAAATACTGTATTAATACGTAATCGATAGCGCTCTATCGAATGCACGACCGGCTTTATCTTCGGTTAAAACTTTTTTCTCGAAATGTTTTTTGTTCAATCGTACAATGGCAGCGCAATTCATTCGTACACGCAGTTTTGAATAAAAAGTGCGTCAAAGACTGCGTTCCGATTGCTTATAGGTAAAGCATTGATCTGGATAAACGCTGCCCGGGATGCGATTTCCAGTCGAGGCATGCTTTTTCAGATTGTTTGAATATGGAATTTTAGCCACTATAAAAACTATCTTTCATAACTTTCACAAAAGTAAAAGTCCCTGTTCATTAGGTAATCAAAGTTCACTAACGAAACCGTTGAAGCGTACTACTATAGCATATCTTTCTGATTAATACTAAAGAAAGAACAAATTGGTAATGGTAAGTAGCACAACTTAGTTGACGAGAAGTCATAATTATGTAAGAAAACGTTTTTTTTTAAATGACATATGATTTTTGGATTATCATGATTCGACGGCAGTAGCAACAATGATTTTATTCTTCACATATATGATTTATTTATTTCCTTCTAAAAACTGCTCACCAATCTCAAATAATTTTTTTAATTTAGTTTTGTTTGCGAATGTTATTGGATAGGCTAAAAATTCTAGTGTTTCCAATGTTTTAATTTTTTCATCTTCGTCGTTGTCCAAAGAATATATATGTGTACACGCATTGAAGTAACAATTTTCTACATCCGTGTCCAAAGTCCATTGAGGGAGATCATTAGCCAATAGTCGTTTTAATCTTTTTAACGATAATAGTTGAACACTGACTTTCAACATTTTTCCAATAGGCTTCAATAGAGGAGATTTACCCGTCAGGAGTTTTTCGACTTTAATTTCATCAACAAAGACGTTTTTTACAAGTTCACTAAACATGGATGATTGTTTATCATATTCAATTGTCGATATAATTTCATAAATTTGATCTGGCTTACCATTTGATCGTCTTGCGTATGATTTTGACCACAGATAAATAATCAAAAATGATTTCAGTGTCTTTTTGAAGTCAAATGTTAATGCTAATAAACCGGATGGTGAAGATTCTGATTTACATTCTAGAATGTAAGTATACGTTGACTCGGGATCGTCATCGAGTGGCTAAAAAGATAAAAAATATATAAATAATATTAGAAAGAAATACTGGCGGTACAGTGTGACTTTCTTACTCTTTGTGCAGAAAGTGTGTTTCTACTTTCAGGTATAAAATAAGTTTCAAGCCTATTTTGTTTATTATTTATACACTGATTGATTTCGCCAATTTTTTTCGGTTGTTGCTGTTGATCATCTAATTTAAAATAAATAGATCCATAAGTTACACGTAAACTTAATGGACCATGAGTTTGTTTGTCATAATGAATTTGATCAGCTGTTGTGCTGCTTAATTTTCTGCTAAATTGATCTTGTTTTAGTATGTTAGTAAAAATTTTATCGACTGGACTACTATCGACAGATGGATCGCCATTAAGATCAACTGAGTAAAATGGTACTTCTTTATTGGAAATTCCTAAAGTAAATTTAACTTTACTAGTAACTGCTTTCATTCCAGTGATTACAAAATCTTCATGATAAGAGATCGCACATGGAGTACAGGAAAATGATGATGACGATGCTGTTGGTTTTCGTTCTACGCAAGATGAATTGATCAACGGTTCATTGTTACGATTCGTTGTTGCGCTGTTAACACCAGAAGATAGGACCATTGATTCTTGAGCGTTCGTCGTTGACGGAACACTTTTTCTAGCCATCTGCTTTCTCGAAGAGCTATCAGTAGTAGCTGAATCGGGTTTTTTTAACATTCCTGGTATTTCTTTCCTGTACATAGTTTCGGATGATGTTTCAATATTGTCTGTTGGTTCTGGAGAGCTTGTTGTAGCAGAAATATTTTTCTTTGCAGTTCGTTTTTTCGAAACTGTATTTTTATCAACAGTAGTTGAATCTGCATTTTTTAGCGCTGAATTTTCTAGTTTATTTTCTATGGTTTGGGATGGAGATGAGGAGTTGTCGTCGAGTGTTGATGATGAGAAAAGGTCTTTATTATTAGCGAGCCATTTCTTGAATTCTTGATCATCATGACGTCTTGTTCTTATATTCGATGCTAATATAGAAGTTGGACGATAGGGTTGATAACTAATATTCTGATCCCTACTTTCTAACCAGATTGTCTTCGCTTTTTGAAACAAAGTTTCAAGAATACTTTTGCATTCGTAAGTTGGCAAATCAAATTTCATCATGAACGATGGTAATGAACCACACCATTTTCGACGTAAGGCTTTAACACTCTCTATCGATACTTCTTCGCCAGTTTTTGTTGAATCTATTGCTCGAGCAAATTTTTCCGCCAGTTCTTTGCATTCGGGTGCCATTGTATGAAGATGATTATCATTATGTACAGCAATTGCCAAATGAGTATCGCATATAAGACCTTGACTGCTTGCACCCATTGCATTAACGATATGATCTACGACAATTTGATTGGTAATTTGAGAAACAATTTTTTTATCAGCTGGTTCATACGAAAGAGGCTCAACGCTCTTGTTGATCGTTAAACGGTTACCATAATATACCTAAAGCAATTATTAGCACGTAAAGTGGAATTAAAAGTGTCTGTGTATTCCTCATACCAGAAGCTTTCTCTTTGGGTAAAACGAGTCATCGACAAAAACTTCTTTAATAGTGACTCTAACGATTTTTAGTATTAGTGTCCAAAAAAAGGTTCTTTTTGGAAATACTAGACATTAGGAGTTGTCTACAAAACAATAATAAACATTATTTTTTCTTGTGCTTTTCAAACTGTCTGGCGAAGAAAAGATTTTTTCCCGAAGTTAAAGATAGAAGTGGTTTTTACTTTAACCACGACAATTAATTTCTTTTTGCTTCATCAATTTTGTACAAACGACTTTAAAATATAAAAGTAATGAATTATCTATTTTACTGAAACCGTTTCAATATTTTGTTTCTACTTTGCTGTACTATTTTTTTGTTCTTGGATCAGCCACACCTCCGTAATAAATCTCGTTGTATTCGCTATCAAAAACCTTTTCTTTGTTCTACTTTCAAAACCAAAAAATTTTGAAATTTCAGATAAACATTTTTGAAAACAGTTTTTCAAATCTATAGACAAATTAATAATCCGATAAGCGAAAAAACATTTGGAAAAAGTTGCTTCTATGTAAACAAGCTGCGTGGTTAGAAAAACAAACTGTGACTTCAACATTTACACATTCTAAAGGCAGACGTTAATATTGAACTCTATACACTGAGCTTGAACTTTATCTCGGTCGGCCAATCAAGGATACCTTTTAGACAAAAAAGCTCATTTTGCTTTGCATTCTATGAGACGATCACCTTTTACGCGTTATATTGAAATGGTTACCGTTGTTTAGCTCAGTACTTCGAAGAGAAAAACGGTTTTCTGACAGTGTTTCAAAACTTTTTGATTAAAGCTAGAGGAAGATATGTCATTGTTCCCACTCCTGCTTAATTGAATAAATCCGGTTCTTCGAAACTAAATTTGATGAAAAAGCTGCATGGTAAAAAAAAAGCGTCGAAAAGTTGACGCTTTTTAGTAAACGGTTTTTTCGTCCCATCTCGGTATGCTTTTTTGCTAGACGGTTCTTTTTGTGGACTCGTTTTCTCGTATGTTTTTTTTGTTAGATGGAAAAACAAAATTTGAAAAGATTTTCAGATAATATTTTACTCAGTTTTGAACGCACTATACTTTGGAAAACGTGCCTGATCTGCTGGTTCGATCCACTATCGCAGGAAATCAGTCGTTTCTGAGATAAGTTAGTGCAGTGAAACGAGTCATCCAACCCAACTTAAATACTATGCTTGGACGAATTTTTGTGGACTCATTTTTGTCGATGCTTTTTTTAGTATACTTCTCGTGGACGTTTTCTAGTGGGCGCTTTTTTGGACCTTTTCTTTTTGTCGTGTAAGATAAGTCGAAGGGTTAGCAGATAAAGAGAAATACGTCCAATGACACTTACTCAAAGACATTAAATTGCAACCACATCAGTTAGTAACTGGATCCACCTCAGTTTGAACAAATTGCTTGACCGTATTCAAACTATCCTGTTTCTCGAATGTACAGATCAAATACAAGTCATCAGCAAACAAGCTATACAGTACTGATGAAGATCTATCTCTTTATCCTTTTATCTAACTTTATCGTTCTTCATTTTGCTCTCTTTTGTAGTTGCTTCTTATCTTATGTTTGAAACAGTTGTTATACCTTAGGTTTGTTGGTTTTAAAAAAAAATCCACAACAGCAAAAAAAAGAAAAACCCTTCTTCGTTGAGAGACCTCTACGCGGCGGGGAGAGATAACGCTCTCTCTGATAAATCTGTATAAGCCATTTAGAACGGCCAATAATCCCACGAAATCAAAATTTTATTTTTTAAAAAAAACTTAACGTACAATTTCTATCACTTTTCGTAAACGCATATAGTTTTCCTAAATTTAATAAGTGAGCAAGTAATAGAGTTAGATGCCTGAAAACTTTCTATGGTTATAATAGACCTTAAAGTCCTACTAGTGGAAACGTTGTCCACTTTTCGTACCTGGTTTGGGTGAACTTTTTAGTTCTTCCTTGCTTACACGGGAGAAAATGTCTATAACTTTTGGGAAAAGTTGTAACAGTCCAAATTCTTTTAGGGTTTTAACTACCACACCACATACTATACACAGACAAAATTTCGTTTAAATCGGAGTTTGACAGCTGAAAAGGTTTCCTCGTTAAGCATGACTGTTGAAAAATGGCTCATTTCCATAATAAACCTCTTCTTTTTGCTCCAACATGTTATTTATGGTGTGCAACTATAAGTTGATAGTGCAGAATGAATTTTTTAAATGAACTGTCAATTTTCCTGCGATTCTGATCTATTAGGAAAACGATAAACATTCGTGCAAGTTCTATTTTAAAACAAATTTGGATCGCGAACTGGTTTCGATAAAAAGTCAAAAATGTTTTGGCGAAACGATTCTTGAAATAAGCCATTCTATAAATCCCGATGGCTTCCACCTGATTAAACAGATCTAAATTATTTGAAAAGGCTTGTTTATTCCCGTTTTACGTAGAAAAAACATCCAAATACATCTGCTACGAAAGTAAAATTGATAGTATATTCAGAACAACAGGTTGTGTTTTATTTTATGATTCAATAGATAATGCCTGTTATTTTGAATATACTATCAATTTTATTTTCGTCCATAAACTTCTTCTCAACTTATCGATCTTACGAGTGAAGCCATGGGTTGAACACCGTCATTTCTCGAACAAACTTGAGGATTTAACATTTTACCACAATTAACCGTAATTATTAATCATTTACAACAGCGTTTTGGATTTCCACGAGATGATTCAAATGATTGAGTCGGGATGATCACAATTCCGACAGTCACTCTTCAACTCCAAACTTCGCGATTCTTCTTGAGCAGAACAAGTGTTTAAAATTATTTGCGATACTAGTCAGCGACTCACACGTCTTATTGAAAATTGCGCATTTCCGGTAACACACTCGACATCTTCTCAACTTCAAAATAGCGACGAACAACTTTCTAAACCGAGTTTACATCCGTCATAATCTTGTTATACTACAACAAACGCTCAACCGTTTCAAGTATCGTAACTTATAACCTCAGCTTCTGTTCTTCAGTCTTGTTCTCGAGCGCAGTCAGAGTTCTGGTCATCATCTAAGTAAAAAGGAACAGCTTTAACTAGTCTGACACAATTAATTATTACAAGTGGAACTGTCACAGATGCTGGATCCTCAACAAATGTAGTCGTTTCAGCTGGTTCTGTCAATGTAAAACGTGATTCTGCGGATAATGCCATAAAAAATTTAAAACATTTTGCCAACAAATTTGATATTAAATATTCTAATTCTCGCTTTTTGAACTTTTCTGCATTTTGATATACAAATGTCAAAAGAAAACGAAAATATAACTTAACATTTCTTAAAAGAAAATTTCAGAAGTGTAGCTTTGTCATCATGTGCTCTATCTCGATATACTTTTATATTTTACATTGACTGGTAAGCGAACGTTTTCTACTAGCAAAATATATCCCCACATTTTGAGCACAGCTGCATATTACTGATTTATTTAAATGTGGCATTGGTACTGTCGAATGCGGACATGGATTTCTGTGCAAATTGGAAAAAAAAATACTCGGACGAGGCTATTGATGAATCGATACGAGCTCTCTTTTTCAAGTCACCGAAGCATTGGATACCATACAAAAATTCTTCTACCAAGGTAATTCGTAATGAGGTAAGTGTTTTGTTTGATCTTTTGATCCTTGAAACCAAATATTACTTCGTTCTTCTTCTATCCTAAAGTTTTATACTTTTTGCTGCTTCTAGAGACAGATTTTCTTTCGCAAATAGATTTATTCTTGCAGAAAAGATCTAACTACAATCTTATTATAGAATATTTAGAACAATTAAGTGGAACCTTGACGAAACCATAACTTAGGAACCATCCTGTTCCGTTTTCGATTTTTCTACCTGACTGAATTAGAGATGTGCAACCCGTACACGATCCGACCCAAAGGCTGGGTACGAGTAGAGCGTTTACGGATACGGGTTCTGTTTTTGTTTTAATTTATCCGAAAACCGGAAGGTTTTAGTAGAAACCACAAAATTTTAATGGAAATATACAAGATTTTAGCTAAAATGCATCAGGTTTTCTTGAGACCGTAATAATAACTTGACATACGTGTACAAATTTCTTAGATTGGGTCAGATACAGGTACGAAAACGGTACCCGTGCATATGTCTAAACTGCAGCCACTATACTAGTGTGCGATAATGTCTTTATAATTTTGTGAAAGCTTACTTAGTTTATGGTGACAAACATCTCTGAACAAACTAAGAGGCGTGTAATATGTAAATATAGTCTTTACAATGACTCAATTTCTAAAAGCATAAAATCTCGACTTTATTATCTTTTAAAAATATATGTTAAGTGCACAATGAGATAGAGTGTCAAAAAATAACTTAGGCACGTGAGTGTTATTAAGATTTCACATTCACTGCGAATATTGAATGATTTTTAAAAATCGTCTGCCAGTTTTATCTCCTTAACTTCAATTTTGTAGTTAATAAATGCTCTTCAAAATTTTATTAATGATCTACCGATTTTTGAAGAGCAAAGATTCATGTGAAAAAGTCTTGCCAATTTAAAAAAGAAATACAAAACGATGGAAACATTCGTTTTTTGTTTCAAAACAACTTTCTCATACTTCCCACCTGAGCTCCAAACGAAGAAGTTTTGTTTCATATACCACAAAGTAGAGATCTGCACTGAGTGAGAAAATGTAACCGGAACCTGATCTAACAAAATCTTTGATTAACGTGTAACTATCCCACAGTAAAGTCATTGCATAAATGGATAGTCGTTGATGAACAGTAAAAAATGTCTTCTTTAGTTTCTCTTCTATGTTATCTTTGAAAAGAGACATTTTTATTGTTAAACATTTTCCTGTTTATAAGAAAATATTTTACGAGTTGATTGATGGGCATGTCAGTAATGATGAGAACTACATTCTTTTTTCGGTAGTCAGTCAATAGTAAGAGAGTATAGCATAACACCACCTGTTCATGAATATGTGAAGGAGAAGATCTGAAAAGCATTAACAGATATAAAGATGTTGCTTTAGCTAGACAAAACATGCATAAGAATTCAAGATCAATGTGCTTTTCAGAAATCTGTGCTGAAAAGCATATTGGCCCAAACTCGACATAATCAGACATCACCTTGCAGATCTCGATCACAGAGCTGCCAGTTCTACAAAATCATGGCACGTGACTTTTGAAAGCGCTTTACTGCGTGCTTTTAGGTTCAGAATAGGCATGCACCGATTTCGATTAAAATTCGAATAATCGAAATTCGATTATTCGAAATCGAACATAATCGACCTTCGATTATTCGAAATCGAAAATATTCGAACCTTCGATTATTCGAAATCGAAAATAATCGAACCTTTTTTCTGTTTCTGGCAAAATACTAGAGCGA
>CAJNOQ010008686.1:0-10957 GCA_905250885.1 Didymodactylos carnosus | reverse complement strand
TCAAAATCACTGTCCATGATGAGACAGTATCGAGGTTCAAATCCTCGTTAGCGCGTAAATTTTTTTCGAATTTTTTCTTAGGGCCCCCGAATTTAATTTCCGGAAGTACCCCGAGATAAAAATCGTGGACCCATAGACAATCGACCACGCTGATTCCGAATATCGTCTTCCCCCGGACTCTAATCGCATTTGAAAATTTCGAAGTCCGGTGATATGCTTTACAGTTTGAAACATGTTTAGCAATTTCAGATATTTTTATTCTTTTCTTTTCTACACATTTTTGATGTTGCTCTAAACGTATGTCGAAGTTTTCAGTTTCTCCTACATACATTACATTTACACAAAATTCCATAAACAAACGCAACTTTTATATCATTCTACTCGCCGTACTAGCATGAAACAAGTTAAGTATCGGTTTTTGAAAATATCGTTCCGTTGTTAGTCCGCCGTTAGAAGTCATTTCACAAGTTATATTAATCACTCAATTAAGTCGAACTTTTTCCACTCGGTTCAACTTCTTTTCAACACCAATATCATATTCGTGTTTGTTAGTAGGAGATTTATCGAATGATACAAAATTTATCTGCCGGAGACATCATAACGATCCAAGAGCGTCTTATTCCTCAAAACTCCACATATGAGCTCATTATTGCCATTTCTTATAAAAGAACAGCTGAAGATTCAGTCTCGGGCTACGAAATCTATCATTCAGATTATCTATAAACAACGAGATAACCATAATTCGATAGTCACTCACGAACGGCGACTCGTAAATATGAGAAGATCATATAAAACTTCTAGAGATATATTTATTGAGTAATCTCACTTGGAGATATTGTATAAATGAAGCTCGTAAGTGTTGTAGATAAATGATCGGTATTCTAAATCGTACATTTGATCCGGCTCCATCCGTCTTACGTTTACATCTTTATTGGACTTAGAGAGCATTTCAGAATGTATTCCGGTGGATCGCTATTCCTGTATTCATCGACCATTCCTCCATTCCCCTATTACTCCATTCCCCTATTCCTGCAATCCTCTGTTCCTCTACAATGATCGGCAATCGAGAAAAATACTTTTTATGAGCCATTGCACGCCAGCCACTACCTATTAAGATGCACGGAAAGCAGTGTTAGAACAGAATTTGTTTTTCTTTTCTTTACACATCATTCTTTACACACAATCGAATGACGAGTCCGAATATGTGTTCCCCGACTACAGAAACGTTTTCCTCGCTGAGATATCCTCAAAATACTGGTATGAGTCAACAAAAGTCAGTTTTCTTCGCTTTTTTTTGAAATTGGATTTTTCGAGTCTGGTTACGACTTGGAGTATTCTAAGTCCCATATTCTTGTTCAGCGTTGAAAATTGAACAAGAATACGGTCTCAAAACTATTTTAGACCCAGATCCCTCTGCACCAGGGACGCTGAAAGCAAACTGTTCATAAAAAAACAACTCATTTTTGCAAATCTAACATAGGGTTTTCTAAAGGCCAAGGACCCAATATTTTTACATGGCTAGATTCCTCATGAGCTCCTCGTTAAAAGTATTCGTGTACTTTTTTAAAATTCATTTTCCTCGCTGAGAACAACGGCCAGGTCCCTCTTGGCTCTTTTTGTGAGTTTTGCTCGAAATAAGGTTGTGAGAGCAGTAGGTAGGTTAAAACGATGGAGAATCCGATGAAGATACTCCGTGGATCTACATAGGGTCTCTGGAGGGTTTTGAGAGGTCTTGTTCAGCTAAAAGCTGACTAGTGGGTGCGATCTTTGACTTCGAGTTCCTTGGTATTGCTTATTGTCTACAATTAACCATTTCGTTTCTGCAGACTTGCATTCTCATGTCTATAGAGCCAAAAGAGTTTCCAATCTGATGTGATGTATATAAACGTTTCATCGAAATCTGTGAAACCAGGATCTCTGGAAAACAAAAGTCTCAGAAAAGTTAGTTCCTGAATGCGCACGAGAAATTGTTTGCAAATACTCCGTTGTATCGAGCAAATATTTCTGAACATAATGAGACTTTGGTGAGCTCGGTACGATATTTTTTCGCGAAATAGCAATTAATTTACAAAAGAGCACATACAACCAAAATTAGCAGAATTAACGGGAAAACAAAAATGATATTCCCCAAGAGCGAGTTGTAAATTGGATGCTGTTTGAATTTACAAAATTTACAAAACTCTTTCAACCATAGTCATCGTCTCCAACTCCTAATTTCACAAAGACTCGATTCACCAATTTCAATATTTACGGTGCATCAAGGGAATTACCCTAATCGGATATTTTACCAGCTTGCAGAGAGTACTTCGATCTATACGTTTTTGCTGATTGATTTGATTAAAAAAAATTTTTGCTGTTACTGTTCCACGCAGATCTTGTTCGTCAACATCTTCTCCTACTTCATCATATGCTTATCGTAATGTGTTTTTTGTATGTGATTTCGATTAACTTCGTCATCCTGATCCTCTATACTCACTGTTATAAAGAACTCTCATTATGCTCAGTTTCTCTGTAATAGTGGTTGCTATTAACCAGAACGTTTTCTTGGCACATTCAATATAGTTTTAAACCAAAAGTGTCGTCCGGTCATTATCGCGATCATGAACATTACTTTAATTATGTGCGTGATCAGAAAGATAAAATCAGCTAATGTTGAGAAGAAATTATAAAGGACGGGGGCCGATAAGAGGCAAAATCGGTCCCCTCTCAGATCAAGCTCGTATTCACAAGTCTGATGCAGTTTTTCTCCGTGATTAAAACTAGCACCTCACAAAAACCATTTTTCCCCCCCTGGAAAAAATTCCGCATCCAAACTTTTCTTCCCTTAATTGAACTTTATTTAGAGTATTTTTCCCATTTTTTCCCTTTGCCCACATTAGTTGCCTACACACAATTAGGTGTCTATGATAATCATGTTAAAGAATGTTTGGATGATCAATTTCCATTAGAAATTCAATATCATGCATTAAATGTTATCAAAAATATTGATATTCAATATATGAATGATAACGAAAAGATTATGTTTGTCAATAAGGAACACAGATGTTTCATTACTGATACGCCCCGCAGATTTTTCATACATATTTCTGAGGCAAAATATAGTCAGAAATGTCTGGACTACAACATATCTTCGGGACAGACCTTCTTAGGTACATCTTCATGTTCATTTTACTGACAAAGCAAACCTCAACTACTGTAAAGCGTCAAAAACTCTCTTATACCCTTCCGATCAACAATTTGAAAACAATTTTTATCAGTCTCAAAATTTGACAATTTCAATTGTTTTTTAAAGACTTGGTTTGAAAGAAGCTCTTTTCCCCACTAGAATATTAACTCTATGGTTAAACAATGATTTAATTGTAAAAAAAAATGAAAATGCGAAAAGTGAGCTAAATTGTCGTCCACTGGGTAAAACATGTTCTGTTTTTGTTTGGATGCATATGAAAAAACAATCTGTTTTATCAACTACAGATGATGAGAAAATAGTACAAACAAAATATAGACTAAACTTTTTTCCACTGCTTTATATCTTGAAACTATTTTCTATTTATCCATATTCCAGAACATTTCTTTTGTACAGAACGTGTTCTTTCTTTGCTTTTTTTAACACAACTATAAAAATACGTGTGTTGCTCAGTACTTTGTGTGACAACAGTAAAATAAATAGAATCATCCCGATAAAAGAAATTTGTTTCACTCCAATGTCCATTCCAACGGACATTCTGTATTTCTATATGGAAAAAAAGCTATAGCATACTGAGAGTGCATAATCTCTATTTTTGCGATCAACCTATCGATTTGTGGAGGTCGGGGCCAGTATTTCTAGTGTTAGGGCATCAAGACCCCATTTGTTCTGAATATCCTGTATATTATTTTGTAGCCCGTAAAATTCTCTATTGATTGATATATAAAGTGGAGTGGTTAACGATAAACTGGCTGAACACTGTAAGCGACGAACACTGTTGACGTATCGATTAAAACACACAATCAAATATTAACGTGTAACTAACGTAGTTGTGTACATAACCTTTAACTGATGTTGATAGTAAAAGGAAAATTTACAAAAGTGATACATATCATGCTATATTCCTTATCTTTCTTTACAATTTTTATCTTTTTTATGTTTTCATGTCCTTATGTTTATAGTCTGCAAGGCAAGAAAGAGACAAAAAGGACATAACGCTAAACGTATCAAGCACAAGAAATATACAGAAAATGAGTGTGATCTTTCGCTAAAATAATCGTGTGTTTGTAATTCTAGAAAGAATACTGAATAGTTATGAATTGAACGTTATACTTTGAATTTTTTGTACTGCTACTGATGAAAATTTAGCAAATTAATTGAAAATCTACTATAAATACTATTTGTACGAATACAAAAGCAATTTTGTCTCTATTTATTTAACTAAGTATCACAACGTGTACGCGTGTCTCTAACACAGAATATTCGAATAGACAATAAACCAGATGGTAAACAACTTATTTTTATCTGATTTGATTTAACACGATACAGTTCATTTATGCTACAACTAGAAATATCATTCATAATATTCGATATTCTATGAGTTAATTAAGTTTATGTGTTATTAACTCAAATAAAGTTGTAAAAGACTAATGTAAGTTTAACGATTTAAATAGAACTGTTTGATTGACCATCGTTACCAGCTTTGTTTTCTTCAACAGGTTAAAGCTGTTTTCTGTTGGCCATTAAAGACTTGACAGTGATGGAGGACAATGACGAAACCGAACATGGCGCTACAATCACTTTATATTTTTTGTGAGTAGAACTCGAAGCGGAGAACATATTTTTGTTTCTTGTCAGTCGCTTTTATGCACCGAAGGGGAAAATAGCAGAGTGCACGCTATTTAAAGACGTTTCGTCTTTCGCGGCTGTCCCTGACGAGTGTCGGAGCTCGAAGTTAAGAATAGCTAGATGGGATGAATAAAAAATGTGCAATAAACCTTGTTGCTTCCTTCACAGAATCTCATAAACGCGTTCCATTCTCTCCTCGCGTAAACTTTTTATCTTCGTGTTCAAAAACGAAGCAACATCGAAAAGTTTTGTTTCGTGAGATTGATTTTTTCGACCAAAGGTTTAAAAATTTTTACTACAACCGAGGATATTCTCGCTATGCTCGCTTTGTAGAGAATTTTTAGTTGCACAAAATGAGCAGAGTGAGAATATTCCAAGCAGGAAACAGCTGATTTTGAGATTTGTCCGATTTCCGTCAATTTCGACTGATTTTCGTCGATTTTTTTCGATTTCCTGTGATTTGTTTGGAAAATCAAGTCAAAAGACTGCGATAAATGGTGCGGAACCTTCTTTATTTGTACAAAATAGTAATTAGACATGGTGAAAGTAAAGAAAAAAGATAAAATCATGAGCCATTTTTAGAGATTTCTAAGAATTTCTTGAGATTTTAACCGATTTTTAATGATTTTTTACGATTTTCTATTTTAAACGATTTTTTAAGCTCAGAAATCAGCTGTTTCCCCCCTGGAATATCCTCGGTTGTAGTAAAAATTTTTAAATCTTAATTGAAAAAATCCGTCTTCCCATGCTTGTTTTGACTGCGTATTACACATAATTTTTATTTATTTGCTTCATTGTTGCCTTCACAATTCTTTTTGTTGTTTCATAAACCCTTTTTTGTGTCGCTACTACCATTAACTGCATCCTTGTTCTCATCCTAGTTACTTTTTCGTCCTGTTCTTTCATCAATTCGAACTCCGTTAAAATAACACATCGTTCTTTTCTTTCATACAAATGCACAACACATAAAACTCAGCGTTACTT
The DNA here is from genome assembly GCA_905250885.1 of Didymodactylos carnosus. Taxonomy (NCBI): domain Eukaryota; kingdom Metazoa; phylum Rotifera; class Eurotatoria; order Philodinida; family Philodinidae; genus Didymodactylos; species Didymodactylos carnosus. Next base: position 5,160 of record CAJNOQ010008686.1, on the reverse strand, counting down.
GAGTAACAAAATAGAAAGCAAAGGGCACCAAAACGAACTGTCTCAATCATACGATGTAACTTACTTCGGGTGATTCCTTGTCTACTGCACAATAAATTCTGTGTCGTCGATTTCTTGTCTACATGTCTCCATGAACGAATCTTTTGTTTAAAGAGTGGCAAAGAACCAGCTGGGTAACGGAAAGAATGACTCGAAGGTATGACAAAACGTAGTTACCCTGCGTCAATCTGAATAAATTTTCCATTTTGCTTCATTTTGGATACGAAGATATGCTTTATCAGAACATCAAAACATTCGGTTTTGTTCAGTTTATGTCGTTCCATCGAGTGATATGCCACTCGAAATAATCGGTTGAACAATGGAGTAGAAAAAGACCAAACAGTGAGCATGACGCAAAATCATAGTCTTGAAACTTCTGCCAAAACTCAAGGAAGCATTTTAGGGGATTTCCGGAAAGTCATAACCCTAGGTTTCAGCGTAAAATATTTTTAAAATATTTAAGAAAATATATTTATTCGCCATGTTACGACCATACTCGTAGGAATGCGACAGAAGTGTGAAATTACAATTAAAACATACTATCACATGCTAGAGACTGGAGAGTTTTTTTGGCCAACTACCAGCGTCAGCATTTTTGGGAAGTTGAAGGTGAGAATCAAACAACGATTTCGAAAATTGTCGAAAGTTGTCCAAACTATCGAACGTATTTTGCCTAGTGATCAACAAGGGTGGCACGTTACCTTTAATGGTACGTTTTGTAAGTCGAATAACTCCGGATAAGAAGCAGCTACAGATCTGCGGTTTTCAACATTCGAAAGAGAATAATATTTTTTATATAGAAATGGCGAAAGTTGATTGGTCAACAGTTGACCAATCAGGTGAGTTTTCGCATGATACATATTAGGCACTGCCTAGCGAAAAGTTGGATGCGAAACCGTTGGATTTGAAATTCTAATACAACCATGGCCCATTACCTATATTCCGAGGTATTTTGGAGTGATCCAAGGTCAGCTGGCCGAAATCGAGGCTCTCAGAAAAATACTTATAGTTCCTGAACAGCACAAGCTGAGCCTTGTGTATATAAATAGAGAACAATTTTCTCTATCGAATGGTGCCCAATATGTCAAGCGACTCAACTCACCTGATTGGCCAATTGTTGACCAATCAGCTTTCGCCATTTCTATATAAAAAGTATTATTCTCTTTCGAATGTTGAAAACCGCAGGTATTTAGCTGCTTCTTATCCAGAGTTATCCAACTTACAACCGAGTTCATTGATCATTGAAATGGATAGTAGTAACGAGTAACACATTTCGTTACTTCGCTACTAGTGACTAAGTAACGAAGTAGTTACTCGTTACTAGTAAAGAAGTAAATGTTTTGACTATTGACTGGTATTATTTGAGATTGGATTTCATAGTGTGGTTTGGAAACAGTAAGCTTTCGGATTTTGTCTCGAATGATAAACCATGGTAAAGCTGATTGGGAGTCCTGATTTTCTCGTCGATTTACGTCCCCAAGTGTCTAGTTTCAGAATCTGAAAACTGCAGGTCGCCAGCTATCACGGTTAAAAAGTTAGAAGTATCGCGCCCACACACCGTTTTTAAAAACGCATAATAGTAAAGTTACCGAGTAACTAATAGTAACGTGCCATGCCCAGTGATCAACAATATAATGACGGTGAACGAGAGCATGACCATCCTCCTCATGCAATGAACAGTACAGTGATAGATAATGAATGACGATGAAACACTCGAAAGCCGCTGTGGTTGTCACGCCTGGTTGAGGAGTTTTGAGGAGGAGGAAGTCGTGACCCCTCGTTTTTAGATTTAACGGATCCAGAAGCAGTTTTATATATATATCCTGAAACTTTTACGCTAGCTAAATAGTTCTGGTCCGACTTATGTCCAATGAAACTACGATTTTTCATCTTTGGTCTTCCTCGTACTTTATTAAATTTTTACTTAAAGAGAGGAAGAAAGTCGACTCTCTTTACATGAGATTGTAGAGAAATTTGTATTTATCTGTATCATATCATTTGAAGCTGAATAATCTCTTGTGGGCAGCATATTTTAGCAGTCTGACCGCTTTCAATCGTATTAACTTAAGGGTATCCCCTCTTTTTTGCAAAAACTTCTCATTTTGAGCTGAACGCAGCCCAGTGTAGAAGAAAGTCCGGGCTATAAAATAAGACCACTGCCAACTCTCCAAAAATTTTACTGCTGAGATAAAGTCTAAAGTATCTGTGGTAAAAATTTGAGCTCGATCGGACCGGTTTTTCGAAGGATCGTGATGTGACTGGATGAAAACTGGAGTTTTTCAGAAAACCCATATAAGAACATCTCAGAAAATTCTGGGCAAAAATACATCAATTTTCTTTTTCGATGTTCTATATCTGCTATAAGACTGAGCTCGATCAGACGTGTGCTCCGCGTTTTGCAACAAAGTAAAAAAAGAGGGGCGGGGGGGGGGGCCTTAAATTTAGTAAAATTTTGGAAAGTGTACTATACATAGTTCGGACTACATTTGCTAGTTTTATTTCCTTTGAAAAGGCAGAAGCCGTTTGTTGTTGGATATTAAAAAGTTTACGCGAGGAGAGAATGGAACGTTTATGAGATTCTGTGAAGGAAGCAACAAGGTTTATTGCACATTTTTTATTCATCCCATCTAGCTATTCTTAACTTCGAGCTCCGACACTCGTCAGGGACAGCCGCGAAAGACGAAACGTCTTTAAATAGCGTGCACTCTGCTATTTTCCCCTTCGGTGCATAAAAGCGACTGACAAGAAACAAAAATATGTTCTCCGCTTCGAGTTCTACTCACAAAAAATATAAAGTGATTGTAGCGCCATGTTCGGTTTCGTCATTGTCCTCCATCACTGTCAAGTCTTTAATGGCCAACAGAAAACAGCTTTAACCTGTTGAAGAAAACAAAGCTGGCAAATATGTATATATACGATTGAAAGCGTATAATTTTCTCTACAATCTCATGCAAACAGACTTCTCTTTCTCTCTCTTTACGTGAATAATTAAAAAAAGTATGAGGAAGAATGAAACTTTTTTGCGAAAATTCTTAGTTGTATTGGTCATAGGTCCAGCCAGGACTATTCACCTAGCGTCAAAATATTAGGATATATATTAAAATAGTGCACTATGTACTGAGTCTGTTAAATCTTAAAACGAGGTCACTATCCCCCAAACTCAATAGCGTTCGAGGATCACGGTTTGACGTCAATCCGGACGAATATGGTCAATGTATCGCAACAAGTGAGAATGTGTTTGACAAAAAGATAATTCAAATGACTGCTGGAGATGATGTTGCAGCTTTCGACAACATTCACGGGATCGATCTTGAGCAGTATCAGATGACAACGTTTCTGTCCGCTCGTCTATGATGACGATGGTACGAAAGCAAGATGAGAAGTTGAACTTTTTTCTCCCTTTGTCATTTGCTGTCATTGATCGTCTTTCTAGTTGTTATCCGGCGTTTAATCATCAGTAAGGGAGGGAGTCGTTCAGATGTATCTAGATGTCTTCTTTTTCTTAACTTATCAGTCAATGTCAATTTTATCTCTTTCAGTGTTTATTTCGTGTCGACAAACATACGGTCTGAATCGAACCACGCTGTTCTACTTTAACTGTCACCAGTGAAGCTCAATAAATACAACACCAATATCCTCTACGACATGGTTTGAAGTGTCGTTGGCGGTCAGTTACTCAAACTGGCTCTGAGTAACTAAGTTTTGTCATACCTACGAATCTTTTCTTTTCCCTTTACGAAATTGCTTCGCTACCACTCCTCCAGCAAAAGTTTCGCTGATTGCCTAAGTGAAAAAGGACAAGGACAAAAGGAAGAAAGAGAAGAAAACATGCGCATCCGAAGTAGGCATGCACCAGTTTTTAACTGGTGTTTGGAGACCCAGGAAAATTACTATACATCAGTTATCAAGATTCGCTCATAGCCGCGGAAGGTCTCGCTTTCCAGAAAAATGTTTGCTCTATCAAATACATTTGTAAAAAAATCTCAAAGGTATTTTTAACAAAAGTTAGAGCATTCAAAGATACATTAAATACATCACGACAGAAAACGTGATCAAACAGCTTTTTTTCGTGGTTTGGTGCATTTTCTAATGTTCTAACTTTTGTTAAAAATAGCTTTGAAATTTTTTTAATAAATACATTTGGTAGAGCAAACATTTTTCTGCAAAATAAGAACTTCCGCAGCTATGAGCAAACTGGTGCATAAACTAGTGCATACCTACTCTGAAGCTAGGTACATCATATGATTGAGCTTGTTCGTTTTGTTGCTGTTTGTTTTCGTCGTTCATTTTCAAGATTGATCATGGCCACAGCAGCATCAAATACGTCGCGACGCACCAGTAAAACACTGCAGATAACCGACCTATTGAACGAACCACAGCCTTATAACACTAACTGGCAAAGTCTTCCCCAACCGACCGTAGGCGCTGACCAGGGGTTACTTTCAAGAATTCAAGGTTCTCTTGTCGGTCTCGCTGTGGGTGATGCTCTCGGAGCATCAGTCGAGTTTCGTCCTCACACATACTTACAAGAACATCCCGTAACAGACATGCAGAGTGGGGGTACCTGGGGCCTACAGGCTGGCCAATGGACAGACGACACATCGATGGCTCTCTGCCTTGCCGCCAGTCTTATAGTTAAACAGGGCTTCGATGCTTACGATCAACTAGTGCGATACAAATGGTGGTATAAGGATGGATATATGTCATCTATAGGAAAGTGCTTTGATATCGGCCAAGCGACACGTCTAGCTGTTATCGACTTTGAGAAGCGTCAATTGAACTTTGCAGAACGTTTTTGCCAGTTGAAACCAAGAACGCTCAAATCGGAACGAGATCGCGATACAATGATAAGTCAACGTGACTGTGTTAGCGTTAATTTCAAGCTGAATTTCGGATCAGAAGATTCTGCCGGCAACGGACCTCTCATGCGTATGGCATCAATACCTCTCTTTTTCTTTCGATCAGAAAAAGCTGCTATTAACTACGCCGGCGAAAATGCGGTTCTCACACATGGTGATCCTCGAGCCGCTGATGCCTGCCGATTCTACGCTGCTCTCATTTGTGGCGCACTTCAAGGCTTGAGTAAATATGAACTTTTGGATCCCAAATTTTATCGTGCAT
>CAJNOQ010008685.1:0-10957 GCA_905250885.1 Didymodactylos carnosus | reverse complement strand
TACTGAGGTCTGAGACCAATATGATCAATAATACGTGTCAGAAGTGATTACAGTTAATTGGACCCAATTTTTTCTGAGAGCATTTCTAAGGTCTGCCGAGTGGCTAGAAATGTTCTCCTGTTCATTCTACACCTAACCATGTATGTGTCGATGGAATTCAAGCAGGGGCCGATTCCATCAAATAATCGCCCCTGTTCTTTCTAATTACAGATGTATTCCTTGATGGGTGGATCTACTGACAGCACCAGGAGGCGTCACTAAGGGCTATTGACACCACCAGGGCTGTCAGGAAAAGCTATTGACACCTTCAAATGGTATATAGACTGTGCGAGAAGTGTATCTCATGTAGTGACATGAATGCACTTCAGATATAGGTGAACTTTGGTGAAATTCATTGGATGAAACCTCAAAATTCATACTGAAACACTAAAATAACTCATTTGATAAAGAGGATTTCTTCGGCCAAGAAGCAGTTACATAGATACTCGATGATGTCGTTACGCTACGTTAGATAAATATTCACGTAGACAAGTGATATGATCGAATATCTGTGTACCTGCTACTTGGCCGAAGAAATTCTCTTTATCAAATGTTTGAAATTTTATCCAATGAATTTCACCGAAGTTCACCTATACGTGAAGTGCATTCATGCCACTATATGAAATACACTTCTCGCACAGTCTACATACCATTTGAAGGTGTCAGTAGCTTTTCCTGACAGCCCTGGTGGTATCAATAGCCCTTCGTGACACCTCCAGTAGGTGTCAATAGCCATTCCGTTCTTTTATTCGATGATTCAGCTTCTCTTAAATTTGATACCATTCAGTGTTCTACCATAAGACGATACAAAGAACGTTTTCTTTTCTCCACTAATGATCTCTTCTTCATAGAAAAACAGAACTATTTTTCACATACTCAAATAGTTGATGTGTCAAAGTTTTCATTGCATATGCAAAGCACTTAAAAACACTCTTTATTTCATAGCATGATTCTTTTTGAGTAAATGCAACAGTCGCTTTAGATTATTAATCATAAGAAAAATAGAAGATTATTAAATAATAGTAAAAAAATAAAAATGTAAAAATCGACAATAAGTTCTTTTTACGTGATATTTTGTTCTTCATCTGCTATTAGCGTAATATTTAATAATGCGTTATATTCTTGGTCTGGTAACGGTTGATCATTTGATGGTGAAATATCTTCATTTTGTTGAACAGTTGTCATTTTTATAAATGTACGATAAGCATCTGGTAATTGTATTAAACATTTCACATCAGTTCCATCAAATCCTTCAAGAAAAAATAGACGTGCACGCAATAAATCGTTTAATAATTGTTCATCCGTTAATGATGTTATTTTGAATAGTTGTAATATTATTGTACTTGGAATAAATTGTAAGAGAGACAAAATTTGTTCAATAATTCCCTCGAAATATCGACATTTATCAATTGTATAAAGAACTTGTAAACGTTTTAGCCATAATCTTATCTCATCGTTGGTAAATGTGAGTGGAGAAGAATTTGAATCCAAATATTTTGGAATTTCAGTTTGATTGACAGTAACGAAATATTTTGACGGTGTATCAGATTTTGGCGGATGAAGATGTTTACTTGATAATGGCTTTCCAGTAGAACTAGATATACGAGAAGAAGATATTGGACGAGTACGAGGATCATAACTATGATGACTACGATCAGTATCCAATGATGAATCACTAGCATGAAATTGTTTAGATGACAATGTTGGCTAAATAAACAGTAAAAAAAACATATTAAGTAATAATTTATTCAAACTATGTCCAAGAAAGTCAATTAAGTATTAATCTGAAATATCAAATTGAAAATTTCTTTTAACATACTTGTTGAATTTTTTTGTTTATTGGTATTATTACATATTTATATTGTTTTAATTCTTTATCTAAATATTCATGACATGGTTGTTTAATATGATCGATCATATATTCATCTGCTAATTGTAGAAAATCTTCAATATTTGTTGAATTAACAGAATTATAAAATTGAGGATAAATGTACGTTAATAATTCAAGAATGCTCGATGATTTTTTTCCATTTAATATAATTTCTTGTTCTTCATGTTCTTTAAATTGTCCGTCGAACATACGTGTAAATACTGGAGAGATTAATGATAAAAGTAATCGATGACAACGAAATTTAACATCTTCAACAACAAGTATCAAATCTGCACTAGTATTAGATTTTGTAAAATAATCAAATGGTAAAATAGACGATTCATTTGGTGAAGAATAAAGGCGATGAAATGGCGGTGGTGATGGTGTACTCATGATTATATTCGAGAATTATTTAACCATACATCAGTAATATTTTGCAATTTTGTAAGAAGAAGAACACAATAATGTACTGTGTTTACCAAAAAAAGAGAAAAGAAATACAGAAAGAACGTATAAAACGTCTATATGAGTATAAAAAAGACTGCTTTTTTCTTTTCTTTCGTTTATTCCACTTTAGTTAGTAAATGTGCGTCATGTTGTTGGTAGTATTTTATTCATTATTTTTGTTCCTTTTTTTTCTCTTTTAGTAAATACAGTATTGATTTGTGTTCTTCTTTGCACAAAATTGCAAAATATTAACGATGAATAGTTAAATGATTCTCGCATATAATCATGAGTACGTCATCGTCATGTCTATTTCATTAATTTTGCTGTTAACTAAGTGAATTAATTATGAATGATTTAACATTGTTCATGAAAGTTTGTTTGACTACCATCTAAAAAGTCAGTCGTAATAATTTAGTTTATAGAGAAAGACGTCATGAAGGAAGAATTATTTTATCTTTACTAAATGTTTCATTTAAATGCGTGAAAATTGTTAACATTTTTTAACCGTCTCGTGTACATTAGATTTTGCAATAAGAGAAAGAAAGAGAACAACAACAACGTGTACAATATGATGATCAGTTCTTCTGATCGTCGAGTTTCTAATTGATTCAATAATAAGTATAAGGAGTAAAGAAGAAAGAAAATAACTTCAGTTCTGTGTAGGTTTTCTTATTATTGAACAAAATTTTTTCAGAAGAATAGTATAGTATTCTTTCACTTGTTACTGAAAGAATGTGCTCGCATACGCACTTTAAGTGCATAAAAATGAGAATAATAATTTGCTACGTGTAAGAATTGCCTATTATATGTAATTTAGCTTGCTCTATAAAAATTTCATTTTCTTTGTCAAGTACTCTCGAATCAATACAAATAATGAAAATAATTTCTGTCATGAATCACAGCATTAAAACAAAAATAGAGAATTATCTATTGTCAACAAAAAAATATTTCATCAACGTTCTGTAATATATGTGCATATAAATATTTGTACATTCACTATTTTACTTTCATACTTTATAATGCTGAACTCAGTAGGTAATTATCGTCATTCAGAACTATCCACTAAATCATTGCTTCCACTCTGTCCAAGTACGTACCCTGGTACCTTTCCATGCACTCGTCTGTTTTTGGCAAAATATCGTCAATATCCATGTAAGATTGTACTGGTATCTGACAACGAAGTACAGCATGTACAAACGGTAATCAGTCATCTATGTCAACAACTAAATTATCAAGAAAAATTAGACAATGATCTCATAGCACGATGTTATCATTCATGTTCAAAGACATATTTTACTCGCCAGCGTCTACTTGATTCTGGTAACGGCTTGACAGTAACGTTAAAAGATATTCGATGGACAACTGATAGTGATAATCCACACCAATATAAAGCTGATTACTCTGACGATCATTTTCTTGTCTGTGACTGTATTGAAATCTTTTATTTACCTGAACATGATGAAGAAGCTCGAATACTAGTTACGAATATATCAAAAATGACATTATACAAATCGAAATCAACCATTTTACACATGATATGCAAAACTAAACAAGATAGATATTATCTACGTAATATAACGATTAAAAAACCGCTTATTACCGATATGTCGTTGAATTATGGACAACAATTTGTGCCTGTTCATGAAAAAATCATCAAAAATTTGAATAAGAAGGATGGTAAGGGCATTGTACTGTTACATGGGATACCCGGCTCTGGCAAAACCCATTATATTCGCTATTTAATTCATGAAATCAAGGACAAAACATTAATATATGTTCCTTTAGGTTATTCATTTTCTACTTAATAGTTTCACGTGGCTACTATTCAACTAGAGCTAACCTGACGTAATATGCGAATAGGTATATCCTGATATGGCAAACGAATTATCGTCACCTAAATTCTTACCATTCCTCATACAATATCAGAATGCAGTATTGATTATTGAGGATGCTGAAAATATCATCAAAGATCGTCAAGATACAACATTTACATCTAATCAGGCGGTGGCAAATCTTCTCAACTTGTCCGATGGTCTGCTGGGTGATGCCATGCATCAGCAAATCATTGCTACATTTAATTGTGATTTAAAATCGGTTGATAAAGCATTGTTACGTAAAGGTCGTCTAATTGCATCACATGAATTCAATAAATTAGATATACAAGATGCACGTATATTATCCGAAAAACTAGGTTATGCAAGTGAGAATATCTGCGAACGAATGACATTAGCTGAAATTTACAATCAAGGTGAAGAAAAACAAGAGCAAGAAAACAGCGATGAAAATAAGAAGTCAAGTGAAAAATATGTATGCAAATGTTGTAACGAAAGTTATGGTGGTGGTAGTGAGGAAGAGTAAATAGACTAGAAAAGCATAGAAGCCCTTTTTTTTAACACTAATCAGGTAGTTAACGCCATACGATGGTTCTGCAAACTGGAATTGTCAATCAGATACTTTAAAAAAATCTCAACAAATCTAGTTTCTTGGTTTCGTACACAAGTTATTTTTCGATACTGGATTTGTTTCATCTACTGATCATTAACTTAACTACCAACGTTAAGCTAAGAAGAAATCAACGAGTTAATTATGCGATACTCAGAAAAACAGAACATTTGCAGTATGAAATTGACCTCTTCTTTCTTCTATATTTGATTAATAAAGTGTTGTTACAAATTTTTTAAGTAAATATTGGTCATAATAAGTTCAGCTTTTATCCAGATAACGACCGATTGAGATATCCGAATTTGGGTAATAAGTAGACATGTACCGATCACTTTATAGCTCAAACTTTTCTCTACATTAGCCTATATTCAGCTCAAAATGAAAAGTTTCTTGTAAAAAAACTCATGGGGAGGGGGCAGCCTTAAGGGGAGAGAGGTCTCCCCTTAAATTCATTTAAAATTTAAAACTCAAAAAGTTTGACTTTAATTTTTTTCAAAATTTTCCCATTAACTTTGAAAAACAGACAGCCTAATCCCCCGCAGTTGACTATTGCGCAAAATTTTTGTAGCCAGACTTTTACTCCATCATACTTCGTTATTGCAGGATCTTTGGCAAGAGTTACACACTGCAGTTAAGGAGAGGCTCCATACATTTTATATGTGCACTCAAACTATGTCAGTTTGAAGAGGACGATTGACTTTAAATATTATAACATACTGGCTAGATAGTCCAAAGTGTTCTCTATAATTATACGCAATATCGATCTCTCTATCTGTTGTGGGTTCTCAAATGGCAGGCATTTACCCGACGAAATGGTAACCAATTATGGGTGATTCAGGAACATGCTTACCATTTGAAAATTCACAACAGATAGAGAGATCGGCATGGCGCAGAATTGTAGAGAACACTTTGGGCTGTCTAGTCACCGTGCTATAATTAAAACTTCGCCGGAGGTTCAGAATCTGGCAACCTCATCAGTTTTCATCCATCAGATATACCACCTAAAAAACCGAGATTTTTAGTATCAGATCTATGTGAGATGACGCAAAGCCTTGTCCATAAAATGCAGAAATTTTTTCTCTTTTCTGCTAACTCGATCTGAAAAAGCTAATTTTTTCTATTTTTCCACACAGATAGTCTTCTTCTGATCTTTAACACGGCTTGTTCCACTTACCTGTTTGTGTTGGTTGTCAAAAATGTCTTCCTCATTTTCTTCGCTTAACTCGTTGATGTCATACGGATCTTCATTGAACTCTCTGTCTCTTTTCGTTCTCGAGTTATTCAAAAAACATCCATGGCCGCTCTGTTAAGAAATTCATAGCAAAAACCCCGTTTGTTAAAATCGAGTACAAAAGCTTGCTTATCGGTAACATTTTGAAAAGGCTAATAGAGGAGCTTGTAGGGCTTGGAAATCTCTGTCGAATGACATATTACTTCACAATTTCCTATAAACCGTTGATTTGCAAATAAAAGTAAAGGCACCAGAATGATATTAATTAGTACATAGCTTTGAAATGACTGTCAACCGCTTTTTGAACGTTTTCTCTAGCATCTTGATATGAGCGCATATTTCCTTTGGCCAGTTCAAGTAAATAGACTTTTTCGGTACAATCCTCAGTTCATTTTAAAACTTCCACTGCTGCTCTGTATCTGCCAAACTGTTGTTGTTGTTTATTAGCGAAAACAAAAAAATCCAGTGTCAGTGCTGACTGGAGGTATCTGCCAAACTCTAAGAGGCCTCTGGCAAAGTTCAATAATGCCGTTTGATCAGTTTCAGAGATGTTTAGAGCTTTCAAATGACTGTCAATAGCTTTTTGAACGTTTTCTCTAGCATCTTGATATGAGCGCATATTTCCTTTGGCCAGTTCAAGTAAATAGACTTTTTCGGCACAATCCTCAGTTATTTTTAATACTTTCACTGCTTTTTTATATTTATCAAAGCTCAAGAGACATCTGACAAAGCTCAATCTGGCTGCCTGATCTTTCGACGAGAGTTTGAGAACTTCTTTGTAATAGTCAGATGCATTATTCCATTCAGGTAAAGCATTTAAACGATGGAATTTGTTCAGTATTAATGCCAGAGTGCGATAAATGTTTGCTATTTCCTTTAGAATAGCAGACCGTTGTTCAACATCATTATCTTTAACTGATTCTAACTGTCTGTGAAAATAGTTTAACAATGGTTCACACAAAGCGAATGTGGATAACTTATCATTCACTTTTGTTGTTATAAAATGAAGACGAGCTGCAAACGCCTTTCGATTTTCATAAACTTTTCAGAAATTTCACTCTGTAGAAGTACAAGACCATTTCTCATATAGTTTTTCACATTATTGAAATTAAGACAGTTAGCACGTATTGACAAATAAATCGAAGATGGCGCATTTTTCGTTGGTTCTTCTAGTATATCCGTCATCTCATCCGCAACGAATTGTAACGCATATGACTCAGAGCAAATGTGTTTTTCCCTATCCACCGTCAATAAAATATTTTTCCTCTTTGTTGTTAAAACCACATCGAAAATTTGTTGAAACATTGGGCTACCACACGTACGCTTCAATAAGAGCTTCATCTACTCGAATATTCCGTATTTGACTCAAACTAACATATGATAATAAGTCATAAAAAAACCCAAAAGTAAACAGTAGATCATCTAACGCTTGCACGTGTATATCTTCGAAAATTAAAAACTGATGAGATTTCTTCAGAGCGACAATAGTGTCTTAGCTCGCTTGTATCCCGCTTACACCAGAAGCAATCATTTTTGTTAAGGCGTAATTTATCCGTGCTTTCTTACAACATTCTTCTAGAAGACCTGAAGAAGGTTTAATTCTCGCACTACCTAATTCATCTGCTTGTATTTCAAAACAGTTACTTTCAAAAATCTTGTGAAAAAAATGTTCATCCAGCTGAACATGAGATGGTGCCCCTAAATTCAGATATTCTCGTAATAGAACTTCTCCAATAAGAAGCACATAATTAGCTGTTTGATTCTGGCTAAATCCAGCTTTGAGATGTTCATTAATAATAAATTTAAGAACGCTAGTAACCGGCTCGCCTACTATAACATATTTTTTTAATACATCTGAGTGGGATCATATATCTTGAACATTCGGATCGATCGAGGCGAGATGGGTGCTTGCAAGCTGAAGCTGTTAAACAATTCTTCAAAGAAATGGGATAACGTCGCAGTTTTGTTTCCGTTTCTCAGTTCCCGTTTGATGAACCGCCATGTAACTTTTTAGATTTCGTAGATAGAGGTACAGTGGAAAGATGAATCATCAACTGTGGATGTTTAGCGTATCTCTAGCTTTTAGATTATCTGATGGAAGTCAGAATTATCCTAGAAACAATTAAGAGAAACACGTTACCATACTAGAAAGCAAGAGAGATTCGGTTATACCAAGCTCTTTTGAAGCCTTCAACCAATTCCTGCGTGAAATTTTTAGAGCTTATAGCAAACGTTACTTAGTTAGCCCAACTGATAGTCCATCGGGTCGCTAAGTGTCCTTCGACCCATCGTGCTTAGGTCAATAATTCCGGGTATTGTTCGATAAAATGTCAGCTCAGCTTCATATTGATACTAGAGTCCTGCGAAGTGTTTTTACGTCTAGATATCATATTTCTATCACTTATCGTGCACCTTTTGCAGAAGCAAGCAATGCGTGAAGAGTGAGGTGAGCAGACAGCGAACTTTTATATTTTTTATGATCCAGAGCCCAGCATCGCATTCAGTTTTGCGTGAAAAACGCATCTGTAATTTATTTTGCGTGAAAATGTAGAGTAACAATACAATAATTTCTCTAGCGAAGAGTGAAAATAATCTTGAAGTGCTAACAGTGCGCGCAAAACAGAACAGTTTTGAATTAAGAGATACTAGGGTGTTCTTATTTAGGTTAGACGTATGCACACGGAATCATCCGGGCCGTTATCTATCATGGCTTAGACATGATATTAAATTCCTGGTGGGCCTCATGACTGGTGTGAGATGACTTGTGGCAATCTCAAACACATGGAACATATCTTATTGATCCCAGTAAGTTTCGGGACAATGTTTGTTTTAATCAAAGGTTTCAAGAATGAGCGAAACCTGCTTAACATATTATCAATTCCGAACTTTGAAACAGATATGTAAAGCAAAGTTGATCAATGTGTAAAGCAGCTAAAATAGAGTACATTTTGAAATCCAAAAGTGGTGTCGACTGTTTTTGAGTGAGTTACGACGCTTCAGTTTTGGGATGAAAATAGCCCAAAGCGAGTGATTTCACATCAGGTTTTCGATAGTTGCTACAGCTTTTAATGAAGAGAAACATTGCCCCGAAACTCAGTGGAGTCAGTAACATATGTTCCATGTGTTTGAGGTTGCCACCAATCATGGGGTTCACCAGGAATTTAATATCATGTCTAAGCCATGATAGATGAATGGTCCGGATGACTCCGGCTATAAAGAGGGCACTTGGAACTATTTATCCATGAGCCAAAAATAAAATATTTTTATCTAAAGTTTTTCAGCCAGGATCTGGTTTTCCAAAGATCCCTACAAACTCGGAAAATATCTTCAATCCCATTTTTGCATAGGAAGATATCGTTAAGTCTTTCAATTTACAATGAAAACGTTATTCAAAAAACAGTGACCGACATCCTTGTCACGTACAGTAATATAGTTTCACATAGGCTCTGAATGTCTTTATTGAATTATTCTTTATTTTTCAAGATAGTACTTATCTACTTCATCACTTATCGTTGACTCCAATTCTGCCTTAGATGCACCTTTAATAAACTGTTTTATTATAGCGTTTACTCCTATTCCAAGTTCGTAGACACTACTTTGTAGTCGAACAAATTTAAAAAGAGAGATTTCACCATGATTGTTCTTTAGCGTCATATTTTCTTCGTTTTCAGTAGCATCCTGTCTTGCATCTTCTGGTTGAGTACCGTGCAGAGCATTAATACGTTCTGTCTTATACTACTTAATAATGATATTCTTTACTTTATCACAAACGTTTTCGCTCGTCAGCTGTTCCGGAAAATCTCCTGCTAACTGAGATTCCACTAAGATTTCTAGTTTTTTACGTTCGCCGCTTGAATTCCTCCAGTTTGATAGCAAAAGATAAAAGGCAGATAAAGAATATAATTCCGCTTCTGTTTCATAGTCATCAGCCAAAGACCGTACATTAGCCACGGATTTTACTAACTCACTTTATTCTAGTACATTTCCCGTCCTACCCAAAAGCCTTGTTGCAGCTCGATATTGTTCATATGCACCCAGTGCAAAGCACATTTTGTACGATTTCAATTCTTTCTTGTCGAAGTTTTCGACATACTTATCCCCCTCTATGCTGGAGTTATATGCAATAGCTATTTCTCTCAACCTATCGCCCTCTTTGCGATACAAATCGTAGTAGCGAGAACTATCAGCCCGTTCTTTTAATATTTTCATCAACTTGTCTTTTTGATTCTCAATACAATCTAACACTTTTTTACTAAGTTCAGTATGGTATTTCTCAGATTTTAATCTGTTAGACTTAGAAACGGACATCCATTCACTGTATCGAAATTCGATACGTTCTTTAGTCAATGGAACATTTTCAAAAAAACCTTTTTTGTCTGTTTTTGCTAAAACTTCTGCGAAATTCACTATTTGTCCGGACTGACTCTCAACAATAACGCAATCTAAGTCGTCAACTGACTTGAGTCGATCATGACTTTCTGCAACCCTTTTTTCATGAATCACAATATTTTTCAATTCCCTTAATACTGCTCGTACTCTATCACACATATTGGTCATTTTCCAGTACTCACTTAACGATCTTACATTAAAACTGAAAAGTTGTTTGATCAATGGAGTTAATTTATCAAAAGGTTCTAAAATAACTGGTGATACATTTTGGCTTAACACATTGGTTTCAATTAGTGATTCTCCGGATAAATTATTTTCAAAATCTCTTAACCATTCTTCAATTTTGTGATGGTCAAATGCTGTCGTTGTCGAGTTATCCGATGGCTATTCCTTATGATCGTGTGCACCATATATATATACTTGTATGTCCTCTTTCATGTAGATACAAATCAGAAGTGCTGAGAGTCGATTTGATCTTCTACGAGATCGTATAAAAGAGTTGTATGCAGTGATTTTTTTCCTGTTGAAAGTGCGTTAAC
>CAJNOQ010008684.1:0-10961 GCA_905250885.1 Didymodactylos carnosus | reverse complement strand
TTCGATTTACGAATTCGTAGGTACCGGAAATTTGTTTCTTACGAATTCGTCCTAATTTACGAATAGGCAAAAGGAAGAAAAGACGCAATTTTTTGGTTCGGTTTTGCTCATTTTTGTTAGTTCGCATCAGTTCGCACTGAATTACGAATTCGCTGCGAATTCGCAAAACAATGGTAAAATGCGAATTGTTGCATCATTTTTACGCCCAAAAATTGCGATTCGTCAATTCGTCTTTAGACACTTTGTCCACACTAATGCCCTGTAGGTGGTAGTTCTGAACAGTTCTTTTTACAGATCGATTGCCTCAAGTCTTCTCTTTCAAATAGAGAAACTTGCAAGTCTCTATCTTTTACCGTTAAAAACGTATTCAACAAAACATCCGCGTGCACTGCTTGTTGAAGCCGATAGTAGGTCTAAAATGTTTCAATGCATACACAGCATGTTTCTCATTAGTGGTTTTAGAGCTATATTCGTTTAATAAGATATATTTTTCTGTTCCACGTGGTCGGTTAAATGAGCCTTTATTTCTGTTTGAAAGCTAAGAAGAATAACGGAAGCGATTTTTCAATGGTGATTATATGACTTCAGAGCGAACCAACCGCATCATACGATCAGAACAAAGAGGTGTTTTTTAATATTTCTGATTAAAATACATGAAAAAAAGTAACACAGATGCGTTTCTAAAATCCTCAGGTGAATTGCTTCGTTTAAATGTCTGTTTTCGTTAGAAGCTATCAGCGGATCTGTGGCTATCATGCGTCTTCACAGAAGAGTACTGTACACAACAGTCTTCTTTATCAAGTGTGATACCTATGACTGATCAAGGAATGAGTATCTCGAACTGGAACGTTTGCCATAATCGGATCATATAATAGGTTACAACCATTGAAGGTTATTCAAAATGATCATTAAATGTATGGAGTCTTCTCCAGGGAGAGGTTCCTTAAAGCAAATTTCTTTCATTATAGAACATCGGTAGAAGAAGCATTTACATTATTTGAACAAGATGATAATAAAAACGTTTTAATTATCGTTATTGATGGTAAAATTGGTCAACAACGTGCACATATTTCATTTGTTCGTCAGTTAGTAGATAGAACAGAATATAATCACAATATATTAGAAAAATCACTTCAACAGGCGATCTCGGCGGCTCCTGTTAACAACAGACAAGGAAACTTTGCCATGTTTCACCGTCATCAGCAGCAACAACCTGTAACACAAAAAAAACGTTTTATACGTAAATATTTTATCATGTTACTTCATTCACCAGCTCAAGAGCTTTACCATCATTCTTGTTATCCGTCAATATTTTTGCATGATTGGGACTTTTACTTTTTTGATACATCGAAAGCTGGAAATTCGTTCCATCTAAAAAAAATACTCGAATTATTGTGTGCTTCTTATCATCAATCGGATACGGACAATACTGATGTATTATGTGATTTAAATGTATTGTTCGACGAATCACTATGGTCATTCTGTTCTCGTTTGCAGTTTATTCTTCAGGATTTATCTCCAAATGCTTTTGAAAACCAATATGCTCGTGATTTTTATGCACGTCATACATCCATTGCTAAACGTGTTCACTGTTTGAAACAAATAATGAAAAGCTGTACTGAATTGCAGCAACGAATTGTCAACGCTTATCATGAACGTCTTTCTAAAAATAATCATAAATTGTACAATATAATTTATCAAACAGCTAAACAAATACTATGTGGTCAACGTTTCGAAGGCCTCGTGGATTCAATTCAGACACAAGTGCAATCAACATTTACAAATTTTGTGGCTAATATCTTGAGATCTGTTGTGAACGATTATGGTTTAGACATACTGTCACAAACATCATCTAAAAATGATGAAATGCGATCAAAAAAATCATCACGTGGCTATGAAATAATGTTGAATTTGATTGACTATTCGTCGTTCGGAGATGATTCGTTAGATCTTGGAACTTCAGCACCAAATCAAGATTTATTTCAAATTATCACACATTATTCATGTGTTCCGTTAACACCATTGTATCATTTATTTCATCAACGAATTAAAACTCATGCTGACGATATTAAATTAGCAACATTACTTAAACTAAATCAAGAATCAGGTACGTTGGTAAAAGAATTTATATATTTCTCATATTATTAACATCACAGTAACACTATTATATGTATTATAGGAATAAATGAGAAGAATATGAATAATGAAGATTATAATCGCGTAACAACAAATGAGAATGACTATTTTATTGATGAAAATCTGAATGTAAATGAAATATTTCGTAATGAATTGTGTCGAGCAGTTGTGAATGATAACATACTGAAAGATATAATAAATGAACTTAAACAACGTTTAATAAACACATATTCCCAAGATCTTGTACGTACATTCTGTACAATTGTTGAAGCCATTGACGTTGATATAGAAAAGTGTTCCAAAACGATTGAATTTATATCACAATGGTTACAATTATTGGATGAAAATGAGCGAAACGAATACAGCAATAGTATACATAAAGATGTTTGGTTATTATGTCACGTTTATACATCGTTCGAATACGATAGAAATGATCTATTATCGCTTTATTCAGCATGTCGAATACTTGATCAATTAAATCCAAATCAAGATTATCGTAGTATAATTGCAGATGAAGTGGGTATCAATGCTGACAATAATAGTCACGGTCGATCACAATTTCGTGAAAATATATTTCGTTTAATGTTCGATTGTTTATGGTCAAAACTATGCCACTTATGTGAGATAAAAGATGAATTATCATTAATGACGTGGATTCAAACGTACACGTTTATATCGAAATATTATCCATCTCAAAATGTGTTACATTGTGTTCAGTTACAAACAATTCGATTTAAAATTGACTTTATGCATTTATCATATTTGATATTAATGAATGAAAAAACTCCAACTCCAATTGTACTTGTTGCCTACCTTTTAAATGAAAATGCCATAGACGTTGGGCCAAACAGTTGTTTATCAATATTATCTAGTATAATTGAGTTAATTAATGAGTATTTCGATGAAAAAAATTGTAATTGTTCAACGCTAATGATTGATGTACAACAATGGATTATATCGATATTAAAAACAACAAGCATTGATGATGTTCAAGAACAAATAGATTATTTATTAAAATATTTAAATGAAACACGTCAGTTACAATTACCAATGAAACAATTTCTGTTTGATCAATTAGCAAACATTATCATGGAACAAAAACAGAAAAAATTAAGAGAACATAAAAAACCAAGAGCAGACACATTGAGTCTAATAAAAGTTTTATTACCCTTTGTAGTACAACGTCTTCCAGATAAAATTACGAAAGATTTTCAATATGTATTACCTTATCATCCTTTTGTTATAACCAATGCTGATGACAGAGACGAATATACACTGATTGATTTGTTCTTCTTTCATATAAGAAATCGTCTCGATGATGAAGTAATTAAATATGAATTTTTGAACAACATCATGCTATTAAAGCCAACAACATCGACAATAAAAAAGAAAAGCTTAGTTGCTGTTGTAGAAAACTTGTATAGATTAATCAAAGATTACTTATTAATTCGTGGGACAGGTATGATACAAATATATGAAACAACTGATGACGATACTTTTGCATCTATTTAATCGGTTTTTCGCCGAAACATAATTTTCTACAGTAACTTTTGAAGGTTAATACGAATCTATTTCTGTCCTTCGGTCTTTCTTGGACAGGTCTCGAGATTCTCTATCAGTTTTGAGCTACATATATTGTAGCAGCGCTAGATTGTACAATAGACAGAAACAGCTAACAGTACCAGATATGATATAAAATAGCTTACTTTATTACAAAACTCAAAAATCCTCCTTAACTGTACGAAAATTGAATTGCTAGCTCTAAAAACTTACTATAAAAATGCGCGTTTTTACACTTTCTACGCGAAATTACGAAGAGAGAAATTCCATCTTGCAGATACCATACATGGTAGAGATCCGTTCAAGACGGACCAAATGACAGAAGTGAATTCGTGATAATCGTCAAAAGTTACTCTATTTTAGCTTTGTTGCTATGTGATGAAAAATATGATGAGTATTCAGCTCAGTGCTGCCGATTAATTCAAAGTATTATTCAAACATATTTACCCTTTGATCAACAACAGAATCGCTTGACTGACAACATGAAGTTATTTCTATCGACAATTATAATGAAACGAAGTTGGAACTATTTATTAAATATGTTAAAATTAGAATTTTTTCAAAGAGTGAATGATACATGGTCAACACATCTTTGTCATCTCTTAGAAATAAGACAAAATCCACAACAAAATAATTATTTACAATTATGTGATCAATTACAATTTACATTGTCCTCTAATGTTGATGAAACGACTATTTTTCCAAAACTACATCAGCCGTACAAAAATTTAAGTCAAATATTTGATGTGTGCGTGCAAGACAATACTCAACAACGATGGAATCCACTAGCAGAATGGATACAAGTACAATTAAATTCAAATCCACCTCTGTTAGAATTAAATGAAATAAAAACGTTATTATTACTAAAAATTTATTACAATTATTATTGTAATAATCAATTAGCATTGTTAAATATGTTACTCGAAACAATTGATAATGCATTACAGTTATCGACAGAAGAGATGCGTGTTTTTCGTGCAATATTAAAACCTGAGCAATTTATGATTGGTTATAATATACTCATGGAAGCAGAAAAAAATTTTCTATATGAATTATTTCAACTTAATGCTAAATGCAGTGATGAATTATCAATTCGACATTCACTTATTAATTTAATGGCAATGATTTTACTAGGTGGAAAAAATAATTTTCTTTGGTCGTTTGCATTTCAACCATTATCATTAGAAAATACATTCGGTATATGAATAGTTAAACTTGAAATTTAAACTTAGATTTTTTCTGACATTATATTTTGGATTTAGGTTTTGGATCAACTGCTCAACAGGTAATTCGAGCAAACGGAGTGCATTATGACTGTGGATGTATATTAACAGAAAATGGTGATCTGTTACAATTTGCGAACAAGGGAACAGCTCAATCATTAAATGTACCAGCAGTGTATGTTGCTTACTTTGCAACATTTGGAGCAATGGTCTGGCATTTGCTATTGTTTGAAAATTCTGTTGCTAATTTATATGGACCAATTCTTGCTAAACATGCTGTTGATAATACTGATGTTGTGTGCCGCATTGCTGGTCATACAGAACGCACACGTGTTTGTCATTTTGTTCGTGCCAGATTGTTTGCATCAATGGATCATTTATCGATACGATCGAATAGGGAAGATGCATCGATTATTCTAAATCGATGTTTTGAACAATTTGCATTTTTAACATTGAATCAAGTGCAAAATTCATGGATAAAACCTCTTTATGTAAAATTAGATGAAGAATTAAAAGCTGAACAAGAATTTCAAAGTTTAGTATTCTATCGCGTACATCAACAATTACCATCATACAAAGCATATATCAACAATTTGCGTTTACAATCGGAAATTCAATTAAATCTGCAGCAATTTGTGTCGAATATTCCGTTACATGTTCAATATCCACATTTTATCATTGAATTACATAATCCACAAAATGTTAATTTATCATTAACAATTCTTCATCATGTATTGGATTCAAGAGATTTTCTAAAAATGACCGTACTCATCTATGATTTAAGTCAATTTTATATTCTATTACATCAGACGTATGCTCAATTGATTGAAACAGAACAATTTATATCAATAACGTTGAAAGAATTATACAATATTGGAAAAAAACATCATAGACGAACGAATAATTCTGATGTATACTGGACGATTATTGAAAATGGAATTAAAGCTGTAAATAGTTATCATTTGTTTACAAACGGTCTGATACAGCCTGGTGCATGTGATTTGAGAGAACGTTTTACATCGATTACTAGTGATACACCACTTAGTTATCTGGTAACAGGTGATAGTCATGACGAAGGAGATATTATATGGCGTATATTAAGGTATGCATAAAAGTTTTAGAAGGTTGCAGCACAAAGTTCATACTAATCGGATTCTTTGGCTATAGAACCAGTGTAGAACATTTGCTACGAGTTTTGTCATACTTTGAATTTCTTGAGGTCTTTAAACAGAATTCATGCGTACAAAAAATATCGTTCATAACATGGTCAGACACTATTCTTCAATATAAGTGTGCTTCTCATATTCTCTATCAAAAGTTATGTAAATATCCAGGTGTTTAGATCTTACGACTCTTTCGTTCTCGAATTGTCGGCTATCGTAAAGAAATGTCGTATAATATATGTATATTGTATCGTATGTCTTATAGATAGGACTTACCATACTGCTTGAAGGTTCAATGCAAAGGGACCAACTAGGCCAAAAAGAGTAGCAATATGGCTGTAAATCAAGTTTGAGAATAGAACATCTAAGAAAAATAAACATCATGGCATAAATAACTGCATCTATGTGAGTGATTCTGATTAATTTGGTACCGGTTTTTTTCAAAATTTGACCCCAAAAAAAAGTAAACGCTCGAAGATTTTGGTACTGTAAATTGGTAGTAGGTGCTTACCAGTCTTAGAAAAAATGGGTCTGCAAACAACCTTTTCTTTGTTTCCCTGAATTAAAAAAACACTCGATCTAGCATCATACACAGCTCACGCCCATAGCTTTTTTCTTCATAGAAATTATCGGATGCTTGATTATTTAGTGAAAGACGATTAAGAGAAAACCTTACTATCTATGAAACTAAGTTGGGTCCCTTAAGAGAAGCAAGATTAGATTAAATTAGTAGAGGCAGGGTATAGGATAGGTGGGAACGGGAGATATCGGAGTTTTATTAAAAAAACTTTCATTAAAATTTTTAAAAACGGGACAAAGTTCGATCAAACGTCAGTCTCAGATAGTACTTTGTCTACTACTGCCGAAAGAAGAGGAATTGAAACCTCTAGTTGCCCACTGATGTCTATCGTATATCTGTGCTTATTTATTGCCGTCAACAAAATGAAAATCAAAGTCCTTACAAGGTCTCCAGAGTGCCTAGGTGGTGACGGAACAATTTAAATGAACTTTCCAGAACCACGCATTTGAAATTAACATCTACAAAAACGAAGCAAGTGAACAGACAGATCATAGCATAATTAAATAGAGTCAACAAAATGCTATAAGAAACAAAAAAACTATGTAATTCTACAGCAAAAGAATGAAGAAAAAATAATTTTCCGAAAGAGAACACATGAGAGCCACCATGAAAATAACGACAAAAAACATATGATTATGTTTACTGTACGTCAATGGTTATGAGTATGAAAGAGATATTAGCGGTAGATATAGACATGATGTCGTAGAATATTTATATAAAATTTGAAAGAGTTTCACTAAGTTTAGAGGAAGAACAGCTTGAGGCCATCAATTTCAGTGAAACGGTACCAAATTAACCAGAATCACTCATGTATATACTGATTCAGGTGTTCAAAGAAAACAGTATCATTAAAAAATTCGTTTGTACTCCGATCCAGGAATACTTTTTCCAGATTTTCGAGACTTACCGTTCGACTCAGTATCCATTGAACTTTCAAGCACTATGGTGAGTCCTACCCATATGACATACGATACAATATACATATATTATACGACATTTCTTTACGATAGCCGACAATTCGAGAACGAAAGAGTCGTAAGATCTAAACACCTGGATATTCACATAACTTTTGATAGAGAATACGAGAAGCACACTTATATTGAAGAATAGTGTCTGACCATGTTATGAACGATATCTCTAGCACGCATGAATCGTCTCTTATACCTATCAAACATTCTATAGCTGTTTGTTTTCTTTTAGCGTTCTTATTGAATTTCACAATGATTTACTAAATGTAATACAAAAAGAGTTCAATGATAACGTGGATTTACAAGACAGTGTCATGATGAGAAATTTAGTGAATGATTTATCGTCAAAAAAAGTGTCCATTATTCAAATATCTCGTGATAAAAACGGTGTCATCTCACTGGATAGCAATGATTTTTTGTGTATTGAACAACTAGCTAAAGCAAGTTTAATACCCACTGATGATAATGAATATTTTCAAATAGTTGATTCTCAGTTGAATTTCGATTATCGATATGTACAATCTTATGTTATTCGTACATATTTATTATCAACACGTATCGATTATAATCATATTCGTACGAAATATCGATGTCATATACGTAAAAAACCATGTGCAGTAAGATCAAATGAAATTTATAATCTTGGCGAAGAATATTCTATTCCATTAAGCCATAATGAACTCGAAACACAATGGAATCATTTACCGGATATGATGTTAGATAAACTATATGACAGTCTCAATATTATTAAACGTATATCATTAATGGTGGAAGATCAACTGAAACACGATAGTCAATTGAATTTATCTAAAATGTATGTTCGAGAATTTCTTGAACGTTATTCATCGGAAGAAAATGAAATAAATCAATTAGAACAGATGGATATTAAAGATTTTCAATTATGTCATATTAATTTTGTACGAGAGCTTTATGAAAAAAACACAGGCGCATTTCAACATTTGTTCGCCGATACACCCCAACTTTTACGCATACCAATACAACAACAATTAAATGATGAATTAAATGAAATGTTTTCAATGAATATAATTACTGCTGATTGCGAAACCACCGATAAAATCAAATCATGTATTCAAACAATAACAGAATTATTAAATGATTGGAAACAAATTGAATACTTTTTACAACGACAATCAGGACAATCGTTGACTGAAACATGTAACGTATTGGGAATAGAAAATCCTTTATTAAATCTAATACCACGTGAAATTAAATGTGAAAACTATTTATACGTTAGCATTTTACTTACTAAACAACGATCAAATTTGCAAGAAAAATTAATAAATGTAGAAGAAAAACAAGTCAGAAATCCGATGGAATTGTGGAATGAATCATTTGTTCCTGAACATCAACATCAGCATGTAGTAAAAAATCGTTTTCAGCAATATTTAAACGAAGAAGAAAACGAACAACAACATCAGCCAATATTATCACCATCAGATGCAGCAAATTTAATTGATTGGAATGACAAACCCACAATATTTCGTAAATTTGGTCATCTTGATATTCAAACAACCACGGATGATAATTCTAATAAGATAGATTTGGATACTGTGACAACTGAATCACACGATCATCCAGTAACAAATAATCAGTCTAACACCACCGTGAGAAATATTGATTTACAACCTCAAAAATATTTGTCATTGTTTGAAATACGTCTCAAATCTGTTCCACTATCGTCTTGTTCATTAATCAGAAAAATAATCGAAAGACAACAACAAGCACAGGAAGCATCATCTGCTGGAACACAAGTAACAAAAGTACAAAAGTTCTCATTGAAATTTTTTGATGAAAACGTCAAACCATCTTTTTCTCTTCGTAAATTAGAAAAAGTTCATGAATTTATCAAAAATTCATTTGTAGAAAAAAGATACGATCTGACAAAATATGCTGTTATTGATAGCGATCAAATTGTTATTGACTTTGATAAACCAGTTCAACGATATACATCGTTAGAATATCAAGTTGTCGAAAGAACAATATTAATAAAAGTCAGTATTCATTATAAATCTGATCTATTTAATTACGAAGCTAAAAACGACACGGATATTTGGAACATTGTTAAACGTTTCATCGACGGCAGAAATATAACATCCTCATTTTGTTTAATTGATCCGTTAGGTCAATGTATCGATTGTGAAATTATTGAAACAATGTATCGTGAAAAAAATCAATCAGTCATTTTAACAGTGGCTGATGAGCTCAATGATGATCTTTGTCAAATAGTCGTACAATCAAAACAAAGTAAGAGAGTACATACCTTTGTTCTCAGCTTGTAGTGGATGACGCCACAGATAAGACTCATCCCCTTGTTAGCTCGAGTAGATTGCAGCCAATAGAACTTCCTAAGCCAAGAATCTAATTCTTATTTTGCGACACTCGATTCCTTGACGTAATCAAGTCTAGTACAGCTCCGCAGGTTTAAAAGAAGATCACAGTGGCTGCTGATAAAACTCCAGTCATTGTTCGTGTTCAATTTTACTGCACCGTAGAGAATAGCCATGTTACATGAGAAACCTATCTGCGAAACGACTAGACCAAAAATAAATCTTTTTTGTTTTTAAGGGTTTCGAGGTGTGCTCTTTCTTTTGGCGGATTCGAAAAAGTTTAAAATGAGCGCAAGTACGATTTCTCGAAAACATGTTCTTTTGACACAAGGAACTTAATAGAATGATGTTTAGGAAAACGTTTTGTCTGTAAAATTATTTTAAGTACACCATTCGATTCAAAACTGTACGAGCTACATTTTAAGAAAAAGACTTTGTTCCAGTGCCAAATTTCGAATTTTAAGTTAAATTCTGAATTTGAAAACTTGAGCCTCTTCTAAATGTAAAATACACTGGTTCACGAGCGCACTGGAATATAGAGCTCGATAAATTAAAGGATACTGAATAGATGGCGAAGTTTGAAAACGATTTTCAGTGGATTTCTGGAAGGTTTCTGGAAATTTTTCTTTTAAATCTCATTTTTACGCCTCATACGAGCGTTTAATAACAGAAATGAGGTGATATTCGAATTCAGTGTCAAAAACTACGTCGACTGACAGTTCTGATAAGTTTCTTGAACATTTGGTTCAGAAAAAAATTAGGGCAAGAGTATCCTTAAGCCCTTCGAAAAAATAAAAGTTCTTATAGAAACATTTTTCACTATACAAGATACTTTATCAATAATCATTGTGCAGTCCGAATTGAGGTTAAACTTCATCATCAGCTTACCAACCACGTTTCGCCAATTTTATTTTTTCGAAGCGCTTGTGCCTAAGGATATCCTTGCCCTAATTTTTTCTGGAACAAATACTTTCTGTCCGAAT
>CAJNOQ010008683.1:0-10961 GCA_905250885.1 Didymodactylos carnosus | reverse complement strand
AGGGGGGGGGTTTAGTCTGAAAATAATAGAGAATTCGCAATTGATGGTTACCTGACCTCGATGGTGAATTGCGTTTCCTACAAACCCAGGATTGGACTTTGTGACTATTGGTAGCCTTGGAGACGGATGGACTATGGATAATCGATCATGCTGAGTCTTGTGGCAATGTTTATTTTGAGAAAAAGTTTTAAAAATCTGTCAAAAAGTAAGTTTTACGAAACTTAAGGTTTTCAGACGGTTTTCCTCTAATATCAACAAATTCACTATTCGTTCAAAAAAACATCAGAGCGACTTAAAAACTTCAGGATACGATTAATGTTGTCCGCTAAACGTGATTATGGAACCAAGGGATGTAAAAGACACGTAACATTTTTAGTGTTAATATTAGGCGAAACCGTATGATAACCTTAATTTTCGTAAAACTCACTTTTTGATAGATTTTTAAAACTTTTTCTCAAAACAAACATTGCCACAAGACTCAGCATGATCGATTATCCATAGTCCATCCGTCTCCAAGGCGACCAATAGTCACAAAGTCCCAATCCTGGGTTCGTAGGAAATGGGGTTCAACGCCCGGACAGCGGAAAATCAGGCACTTGCCTGACTCTCATATTTAGGAGAAGTCTCTGTGCTATCAGCCAATTAAAATCAATCAATAAAAGCCTACTGGGAACCTTTTGCAAAGACCTCCAAGGAAACCAGTTTTAGAAAATTTTTCTGGAAAAATTTTGGGCATGAAAACATACCTTCAAGTCTCCTCTTTCGAAGGGTGAAAACCGCAACTTTTTATCTCGTTTCGTTCTACAGTTATTTAAAAAATAGCTACGGCCATTATTTTCTTGGACAGACAGTAGTCAGAAAATAATAGAGAATTTGCAATCGATGGTTACCTGACCTGGATGGTGACCTAAACTTGTCAGAAAATAACCAAGAATTCGCAAACGCTTCCCAGCGTATGCGAATTCATTTTTTACAAAATACAATTCTCGGCGAATGTGTATTTTGCAAGCTATGGAATTCTATTGCAAGTTGGGAATTTTGAGAATTCTATATTGCAAATAAAGCGGAAGGAATTATCGGTATCTGTCACGCCAGAACTATTGAATATTAATCGTGATAATCTTGTATTTCTCGCTGGCGCAGGACAAACGTATGATCTGTGGACGAGAAAAAGTTTCTTTGACAGGGCCAGATGCTTGCACTATACTTTACTCGGACTTTTCTTCGAGAACATAGTACAGTCAGTAGCTGAAGTTTTTATCGAGTAGCTGGTACTTTCATCAAGTCATAATGTTGATGCACAAAGTATTTCCTGAGAAATAGGAGGGTTTCTAACACTCGAGATGTCGACTTTCCATAAGTACCATTGGTCTTGAGTCTTTAACTAGAAAATGAACATTACTCAAAGACATGTGCCTATAAAAAGAGAGGGGTAGACAGTTCAGTCACTGCGAAAAAAGAAGGGAATCCAACAACTTTTGATTTAAAAAGGTTTTTTTAAAAGGAAAGCAAATGGAATGTTTTATAGGTCGACTGTGTATTGACGTTTGCTTCATATTTGTCAAACTTTTTTGCTCTACGGGAAAAAGAAAAAAGTGAATACAGTTATATGATGCTTCGTGCAAATTAGACGTATACAGATATAGAAAGAGAAAGAGAAGAAGAATAGAATGTGTGTACGAACCTAATATATAGTGACTATTTATTTTTGCTTACTTAGGTCGGTTGTATATATATTGGTACGTCTACTTTTTTTAACGTATCTTCGACGACAGAGAATTTATAAATATAGATATAACTGATTCAGGTTTCTTTTTAATTAACCGGTGAATACATTATAGTTAGTGTTGTTGACCTGATGACTCATCGTTTTACTGTCAATTTTTATACAGCGCCCTCTCTCAACTTTCCTACATACGTTTGGCTCTAGGTTTTTTACAGACAACTAATGCATGAAACCTAGAAGTTTTGTACTACTCTTAGTTTATGAAATGCCGTTAAACTTTTTAGGACCAAGAAGCGCTATTATTGAGTTTACAGAATGCCATAATGGCTACGGTAAACTACAGAAATTACGGCTTTTTTATTCTGTCTTTCGCGTCTGTCTCTCTCCTTTTACTTCAAGAAACGATATGATCTAACGTTCAACAAAAAAACATTGCTTTCTTTCGTGATTCTTGGTCGATCTTTCAGGACAGTTTTATCTTCTCATAAGGGTGGCGGACCCCTCATGGTTTTTGACATCACTTTGTTGCCCATGTCGGCTTACATATATGGCGAGACATTTGCACCTCTCAGACACACTCTTCCCATTTTCTCTTAACTTTTAAAAGTTTACAGAATTTAAGAGATTTTACTAGAAAGTTCACTGTTCATTAAAGAAGTGTGTTCTGACAATAAGACTGGCTCCGATCGATCAACAAGATCGAAGTGGTCTATATATTGCGAACTTTGAAGGAAGTTTGATTAACAAAATTTTTGTTTTTTCTTGAAATGTTGATTTTTCAGAAAACTAGAAACCTAGAAGCCTAGAAAACTTTTTACGAGCCATGCCACAGATTGTGGCTTGACGAAGGACGATGGAGGAAATCTTTTGCTGACGAAACTATTCCTTGGGTGCCAAATGGAGTACTGAATGTAATACTTCCAGTGTGACGGAAAAATTTTGAGAAAAAGTGACTTTTAAGTTTTTTAATAATTTTAAATTTGATTTTTCCGTTACACTGGAAAAAGTATTACACTCAATACCTCATTTGACAAATAAGGAATAGTTTCGTCGGCAAAAATTTTTCTCCATCGTGTTTCGTTGAGCCACGATCTGTGGCAAGGCGGTTTTCGGCAGTCAGAAGAGGATAGTTTAAATTATATTTTCATAACCAAAAACGGTTTTTGAACAAATTACTGAAATCGTTTTTTTCATGGATAGATAGTTCAAAGCGCTTTGTTTAGATGTCTGGAAAATAAGATCTAAACAAAGGTTTCACTTCGCTTGTTTAGGAGCTTCGGACGTTTCTTTCGAAGCCCTGGGACTGCTCTATTCTTCGTTCTGGGACCTTCTGAAATCACGAAAACATAGGTATCAAACACTCTGAATCTCATGGCAATGTTAGTTTTCAGAAGAAAGTGTAAGAACGGAATGAAAACCTGTACTAGGTGGAATAACCATTATAGGCTATTTTCATCAAAAACTAAAAAAATTATAACTCAGTCAAAATCCCTTTTGAAAAGCAAATACACAGTTTTGTAGCGCTTGAAAAGCTAATTCAAATGATGTATCGACTGATTATTTTCAAAGAACTGTTCATTTGTAAATAAAAGTATAAATCGCTGAATTGTCAGTAAAAAGCGTTGATTAGGATTGATTAATGATAATCTATATCCCAGCATAGCTTTTTCTGGAATATCTTCAATGCGATCATAACTAAAACTGATTCTCGATCAAATTACACTAGACTCACGTTTCTATAATTAGTTTTGATTAAACAGTCAAGTTTTCAAAAGTAGGCCCAGCAATTAACTTTTTAGGTAAAATTTTATCGTAATTAATTTATAACTCCGTGAATACTTATCGGCTCTCCGAAAACGATGCAGGATATATGCAATGAAGTATTCTCTACAATCTGAGCAGGTTTAATAGTACTTTTTGGGAGGATCTGCTTCCTCCCCCCCTTAAATACGTTGCAAAAGAATGGTAATCAATAATTATTCATTCAAAATGAAATTGAGCTTGTAATGTTCTAAGTGCACTTGGACTACACTTAGACTACATTAGTGGAATGCTCAAGGTCAAACGTGGTCAAGACAATCTATAAATACACTTTTATGCACACGTTCAAAACTATAGTCACTGCAAGAAGTAGAAATGAATTGAAAAATGCAAGAAAATGAAGTAAGCAGCTTAGAAACCGATCTGGCTTGTTTATTCAGATAAGTCTTAGAAGATTTTACCAGATGTTTGTTAGAGAAAGCGTTGTGTCTTCTTTTCTTCGTTACAACATAAGTGCCATTTATTTTTGTCTGTTGCCATGGCTGCCACCTCTGCCCATCTACAATCTCGAAAACGGGCGTTTCGTTTGCCTTAAGATTATTATAATGAGCCTAACATATTGAGGCGACTTTATAGTATTAATATCAGATCTTAAAATGCAGTTAAATAAATTAAGCATAGAAATCTCTTTTCGAGAGATCTTTTTCAACCAATAGGATGATATAGACAGTAACATAGAAAAGGAAGAGAGCAAAAATGGTCAACATTAGTGACTATTAGATATCTAGCATTTAGTGCAGTTTTTCCTTATCTCACATACGACCACATATAGTCACATTTGGTCACATTTAGTAAAGAAGAACAAGAGAGGAAAAGAAAAGAAAAAATATTTGTGATCATAGGGGAGTGAGTCATCCTTTGTAGACAGTCCTAAGAAGCATAGATCTGTTGCTTTATCGATGACACATAGATCATGTAGATAAAGAAGACAAAGATACATCATGTAGATACATCAAGTAGATACATGATGTAGTAGATACAGCATGTAGATATATTTCCACTTCTATTTGGAATGATGATTCATTGAAGACATGAAAGAAGTGAGGCATAAAGAAAAAAAGTTCTTTTCATTTTCTCGCATAGGCAGATATATCTTGCATGCAGAGTTCTGTATGTGTTACATGATGAATCCTTATACGCTAGAGCTCTATTTCGAAATGAATAGTAGTATAATAAACACCGAATGCGTAACTATGTATTACGAGACGTTAATATAGATATACATTCGGTATATGACAGGCACGTGTGTGATGAAGATATTTGGGTTTTTTTGTTCTCATTTTAATGGAGAGAAGTAAAAGTGTCGATTGTATAAGGCACTGACTTCTTCACGTATCTTCAGACCATTTTTATACTTGAATTTTTTTTGGAGATTATATGTGCCTTTTAAGCTTTTTCAAAGTAGACTTAGATTAAGAACTGAGTAATATACATAGTAAGTACATTGTAGTTCCAATGAGTAAGCGAATAGAGATACTAAATCTTTTGTATTTTGCTGTTAGATAGTTAAAATTTTTGTTTTTCCTATTTACTGTTCTGTATGGTCCGTCGTGTTATTCCGTTCTCTGTAAAATAAATCAAGTTAATTCGTTGATCAATAATATGACTGAGTCATTGGCAGATACCTCAGACATTCAAATTATGATACGGTGATTCTTTATGGTCTAGTCTATAGTACGCGATTTAACACAATATCTTGAAACTGGAATGGAGGAGAAGATTAATCTAGAGTTAAAGAATGTTTTCGACAAGAATTTAGTCTGAAAAGTAAAGATTTCAAAAGCGTACCAAACTACTCTTTTTATATAAATACTTTTTTTATAGACAGACTCATGCATACCGTTTACAACAACTGCTTAAAATTTGTATTTATTTAATCATTTAAGTTTTATTTTACAAAATCAGTTGCTATACATTTATGACTTGATAAAGAAGAACTGCGACTGACTCGAGAAGTGAAGCAGTGCAGGTACTTTGCAACAGTATCCTGCTCACTAGACTGAATTCAAGATACTTGAATGTTGAATAAGTCTCTGGAGACGCTATTTTTCATTTAGGATATTGATAAAACAAGTGAGAGCTGCAGAGTCCCTGGACTTTTAGAATTCTACAACATTAACCAGAATTTAGCCCTCTCTTTAAGCTTAACTTCTGATGGAATGTTTTTTCAGGGGCTCACTCTCACCCACCCGACCTCCGTCGCAAAGAATTCTGGTGCCTATTCCACTTAATGCTGCTGGGTGATAGATGATACAGCAGAATTTAGGGGCTAAATGCAGCGGTGTTTTACTAAATTTCTGACGCAGATCTGCGTTATAAATTTAGTAAAACACAGCTGCATTTCGTGAGTGAAAAATTCTTACCGAAGTATATCGATATACTCCGGTAAGAATTTTTCACTCACCAGAATTTACAACCACAGTTTATTTTTCCAGTAACTATCCTGCAAACCTTCTGCCCAATTGTACGACAAATCCACCGCATATTCTATACAGTCTTAGTATGCCATATTACTGTCAACGAACAACAACAACGCTGTTTCCGTTGAAAAATTGAACATTATTCTGTTTTCATTAGCAACAATAATAATGTTAATAGATATCGGTAATTAAACTCTTTCATTATTATTTTGAACAAATATTTACTGGTTTTTATCTAGCTTTTCATATATTATCTATATAATAGCCAGTGGTTTGTTTTCTTAGTCGGAAATATATTCTGTTGTGACGAATACTAATAGCCAGTGGTTTGTTTTCTTAGTCGGAAATATATTCTGTTGTGACGAATACTGGTATAATATTTTGAATTAAATAAAATGGATATTTTGTTTTGATCATATCACGTTAGAATGTCTTTTAAAAACTTTTCTCATAAAAACAAATTAATCCATAAGAAAGGCATCATAATAGTCATTGGGCAATTTGATTTGATTCATTAGATTTTTGAATCATTTTGTAATTTTTTTATCCCACTTATGGAATATATTGTAATATTAGTTGAAGTCTATCTAATCAAAAAATAATGTTGTTGTTTTGTAAAATAATTCTCTAAATAAAATTCACGCTCCATTTCCGAGCAAAAACCAGCCCAGATATAGTTCATGTAGTAAAACATGCTAGATAATCATATCAACAATTTATTTTACGAGAATTTTTTCTTCAAGACTAACATAGATATTTGATACCTACACTTTCTATCGAACAAACAACGTATATTTTATTGATGAATATTAAACAAACATATACACAGAATCTATACAGGGTGTTTAGTTCATAACTGATTTATGAAAATTTTACCCCTCACAGATGATCAGCAATAAAGAATTTCAAAATTTTCCTTTCGAAAAGATTCTCAATTCATTTTTCAGTATCAACGGACATGTACTATATATATATATATATACTAGAACTAACAGAATAATAATAATTTTTAGATTATTGCAGTATTTTGTTCATTTAAACAGAAAAAATGTCCTCTGTGGATGTTCTCTGCTCAAGAAAGATAAAGTAAAAACGGCATCTCTCTTTTTAAAGTCAAAGAGCAGGACAGCTGGAAAGATAATATTTGGTTACTCCATATTCTGAAACACTAACGAAGTAACTCTCGTCCACCTTGAGGATTAGATGAAGAATTTGAAATAAATTGCTGCGCACGTTTTCTTCCCGTTAGGATAAAAACTCAACACAGACATTCTTTATGTGACCCTATTTACTTTGTCAGGATATTGAGGAAGCTGATACTGGATATTATCTTTGTTAAGAATAGACTGTTATGTTTTCCAAATAAAATTGTATGACAGTGGCATCATTTTAGACATAACTTGTATAAATTTAGCAGGTAATTAATGATACATAACTGTTTATCAATTTGTAATTATTTATTTTCAACATACAATAAAATTTCTCATCAGCGCAGCGCACTAAACACTATCTTCCTTATCGATGTAATCGACAGATATTCGATGAAAATACCCAGATCCAAAAAAACGGTACCGTTAACGGTAAGTTAACGTGACGTAAACGGACCGTTTTCAGAACCTAAAACTCGTAACGTTTTAGGGTCTTAAACAGGTCGTTTTTTCACCGTTTACGGATCGTTTCGCAAACGTTTTCTTATCGTTTACTGGCCGTTTATTGACCGTTAAGTCTCGGTTATAACATAGGCGTTCTTTGTATGATTTCATAGATCTGGGAAAAAGTCTTTTAAGCTACTTAATTTTATTACAAGGAGACGAAGTTGTTGATGATGAATATGATTCACGATTATTTTTATTGTTAAGCTGAGTTCTGCCAACAGTTACTCTGTTTCTATTCTTTTAAATGTGCTGCTGTTTGGATCGAGTCGGAAGCTGCAAGGAACTAATTTAAAACAACGATTGCGGACTTCGCGCAATTAGTTTTTGTCACTTTGTGCCTATCGCCCGATAGTTATACATGAACAGATTTTGTATGTTATAATTTCAGCAAGAAGGTGAGGGATCAAGATTTAGATCTGAGTAAAGGACACTTCTGGTAATTTAACACTAAAAATGTGTTTTAGTTTGCTCCGACAATGACTAAATTATGACCACAAAAATTGAAGGAGAGGCATTTATAACTAGATATGTCAATGCGATGTGTCCTTTTGTTTTCTTCTCGTGTCAAGTAAACGCGTCGTTTATGCTTAAAGCGTATGTACTTTTCCACAGCACTATCATAACGGATAAACGGAGAAAATGACAGAAGAAAATCGCTATTTCTTATAGCTATAATAGAATTAAATTCTAACAATCATCTCTTATGACGAAAAATATAGCTAGTTTAAGTTTTTTGCTGAGTATTTAGTATCGCTTTACGTCTACCAAATACGATCCCTATCTGATGAACTAGTCTTGAAGAACGTAGCAAAGAATTATTATGGATTCAACTGCGTTTTTCAAATATGTACGAAATATTTCTTATCAGTTCTACGTGTAAGAATCCTGTTATTTTAACTCTTTGTACGTATTTTTTCCTCTTTTCTTTTTAAGGTCCCCTGTGAATAGTATTCTTATCTTTTGTAATGCAAAAACTTTGATGTAACTTTCATTCATACTTTGTTTTAAATCGAAGGGAAAATCTGTTCTAATATTATACATTAATTTATTCCAGGAGAAATACAGCGTATGAAAGGTCGGAAGATCGAATCCAGGAGAAGAACACCTAAAAATTGTTCGAAAAACGAATATCTCTCCTAAAAAGTATTCTCTACAAATAACCTCGTTCTCGGGAGAGTTAAACATTCGGTGCTTTATCACCAGCAGTTGCTAGTAAAAGTACCCGTCGTACACAGTCGTGTCGACGTTAAATATGGTCGACATTTATGTATAGTATAGCTAGTAACATGTGAGTGATCACTTGTAAAGACTATTTAAATATATAGATAAGTGTACAGCCTTCATACGAATGTATCATCATAACTCGTAGTTTCCTTTTGCACAATTTAGTGCAATGGGAAAATGCGTAGTTGGAGAAGTACAGCGTGTGGAAGGTCGGAAGATCGAATCCAGGAGAAGAACACCTAAAAATTGTTCGAAAATCGAATAACCTTACCCGGTGAATTCAATTCCATCCGAGATGTCGATGACCAGCTCAGATAAAGAATGCTTTGGTGCACTCGATGCAAACGAACGTGAAGAATATGTAAGTCAACTAGAAATAATGATTCGAAAAACATAACATCTGACACATATTTCTCCTGCATTGGAGAAATTATAGCTAACGATCAGAACTTCAACCTTACCTGTATTTACTTGCGCGAAACTTCTCAGACAGCAGATTTCAGTAGCTTAAAAGACTTTTCCCAGATAACATCTAACACAAAAGCTCAATGAATAGCAGAGATTTCTTTCGATTATATAGTAGGTAGTATGTGAAGGAAGCCATGACTAGGTTTCTCCGTTTTTTGCGGTTCTTCTCTGGAAATAGGAAACCACAATGAGATTCCGATACAACGGTATGAAATCATATAAAGAACGCCTATATTATAACCGAGACTTCACACTATCGACCACTCATAACGACATCACAGTTCCGCAGTATCACAGCATCATAGTATCACTTCCATAGTCTCACAGTATCAAAATATCAGACAATGACTTACACAGTTTCATAGTTTCACAGTGTCACACCACCATAGTATGACTTTCATCCTTCACAGTGTCATAGTACAACTTTCATACTTCCGTGGTTTCACAGTACCAGTTTCATCGTTTCACACTATCACAGTATGACTTTCACAGTTTCATAGTATCAGAGTGTTATAGTATAGCCTCCATAATTTCATAGTATCACAGCATCCTAGTATGATTTTCATAGTTTTATAGTTTCGCAACCAAACAGTACAACAGGATGGCTTTCATAGTATCACAGGAACATAGTATGGCTTCCACAGTTCCACAGTATCATAGAATGTAATGTATAATTTCATAGTATACCAATATCCTAGTATAGCTTTCAAAGTTTCACAGTTTCAAAGCACGATAGTGTGACTTTCATACTTCACACTAACAGACTATGACTTTCCCAGTAAGATAAAATGACCTTCACAGTTGTTTTATAAATTTATTGATTAAACCTTCACAGTATCCTAGTATCACTTTCATCGTTTCGCAAAAAAAAGTAGAAGAAGAGTTCTTAAACAGTAGAGGAGAGTGTTCGTATTTGTCAGATAGAGTCAGTTGGTGTTAATAGTGATCTAAAAGCAACCAAACAAGCTACCAGATACAGTACTAGTGGAAGCGTCGAGTATCTTCAATGTATTCTAGCACGCTACGAAACAAGCGATGTGTATTATCAAAGTCTAGTTCGGTAATTGCATTCTCCTTTAATAAAATGTGATCTACCGTTAAAGTCTGAATATGAAGAATGCTTTCAAAAACGGATTTTAACTTTTGACGTTCATTTTTATATCGAGAACACTCTAAAAAATAATGTCCAGTGGTTTCTTCTGCAGAACCGTATATACAAAATGAAGATGGTTGTAACTTACGTTTGTAAAGATCATAATTTAATTGACTGAATTCTACCCTAAAGCGTGTAAAGTGAATATCAGACATTCTAAATTGTGTAGGTTTCAATTCAAACTTTAAAGCATATGCAGCTTTTAGTCTAGTTTTAAAAGTAAAAAAGCTTTCTATCGATATTCATTCGATAAGTCATTCCAAAGTTTCTTAGCCGCCGGTAAAAAGGAGCTATTATACACTTGTAGACCAGCTTTAGTAGAAGGCAAAAGATTTATTTCTACTTTGACTACGAAGATTATCCTTTTGAGCTCAAAACCTAACAAAACATAACTTTATTTATATTCAAATGAAAGCAGCTTCCAAGTTTGTTCGTTTGACGCAACAATGAAGTCTCTAGCACTTTTTACTTCTTCGTGGTGAGTGAAGCCGGAG
>CAJNOQ010008682.1:0-10961 GCA_905250885.1 Didymodactylos carnosus | reverse complement strand
ATGGCTATAAGTTGATTTACGGATGAGTCATTAGGAATAAAGCCCGACTGATTTTTACTTATCAAGTTATTTGTTCTTAGAAACCCAAAAATGTGTCTGTAAATAACACGTTCAAGGACTTTGGATATGGCAGAAAGAAGAGTAATGGGCTGATAATTGTTGCAGCTTTGAGAATCATCGAAGAGAGTATGGATATAACCTAATTGCCAAATAGACGGAAATTCCCTGTTGCTCAAAGACTCGTTAAATAAAAAAGTGACAACAGGACTGATTATTCCAGCTGATCCTCTCAACATTCGATTTGAAATACCGGGAGCGGTGGCTTTATTAACATTCAGGTGTAACAAAATCTCATACTCTTCAGTCACATTTATCAGGAAGTCCGATATAGCAATTGTTGATTTTGGAAGGGAATTAATAGAAGGAGAAATAAATGAAGCATCAGCTGTACATGTATTGGAGTACTTGCGCTCGACCAAGTGATGAAGTTACTATTTTATTAGATAATGGGTCAAATAAAGGCTGAATACTCGATTGTTTTGTTTTGCCTAAGGAGAATTTTAACAGGGACCACCATGCTTTCGATGAATTTTTGTTGAAGCCAGTCGTTCATAGTATTTCTTTTTGGCATGAGCACATCCTTTTTCCAATCGATCAGCGTATCTCTCCTAAGCACTCTTATCTCCATCAGACTTAGTGTGCAGATAGCGTTTATAGCACCTCTGTTTCATGCTGTGAAGGTGACGAAGCTTGTCTGTGAACCAGAGTTGGTCACGTGAAGATACGGTAATCCATTTGCTTTTTAGACAAGAAGTAGCAAGTTGCTAATAGCAACTTCTAAGAATTTATTTTGAAACGCCTCAATTTTATCTGTACATGTTATCTGATGATCGATAATAGAGTGTCAGTTCGTTTTTGAAAGTGCTAGTCGAAAGCCATCCCAATTGCTATGCTTATAGTCGTATATGTGACGTTTATAAGAAAAAGGCATTTGTTTTATTTGAAGAAGTGAAAATCGACCATACAGTGGTCGCAGGTGGTAGTTAAAGGAGATAAAACGTTCACGTTAGTAACTGAGTTGAGATTATTAGTAAATATCAGATCTAGACAGTAATTAAACTTAGGTCTGGTGGGTTTTGAGAATAACTGGGAGAATCCCTCCTTTATAGAAAAGTGCAATAACTGGTTGCCCTCAGATGTTGACGATTTCGTTGGGCACCATTTAGCTGAGTGACCATTAAAATCACCGATTAATATAACAGAATCATCCTTTATACTTGTGTTCATTCTAATTTTTGCAGAGTGTCAGTCAGATGTTTCACAAACAAAGGCATAGGCGCAAGATTCTGTGATTGGTAGCACAGAGCCAAGAGACAAGATTTCGATGACGGTAGATATTAGCTTAAGAAACAGGTTTCAAATCCAGCATCTTCCAAATACGTATATCTTTTAAATTTAATATCCTTACGGATATAAAGCAAGAGTCCTTCCCCTTTGGAGGACCGATCTTTACGAATAAAAGTATATCCAGCTAACCGAGTTTTCTGTAAACCTTGTGGACAGCAACGTTAAAAACTTGAAACAAAAACGAAAAAATGCTCCATTTAGTTATCAGTTCTGAAAGTATGAAGTCTTAGTGACTTTTAGTTTTTATTTCCGAGCATTTCTACGGAAAGTCCAAAAAGAGCAGAAGGATGCCCTTAAAACTTAAATAAAAATGCATTTTACCCATCTTTTTTTTTCCCGCAAGAGAACCAACTTTCTCTTAGCTTACGAACGAAAAGGTCACTTTTCGTTTTTGGAAAACAAAGGATATTACTTTTTTTCAAAAAAGAAAAGATATGCGTCATATCTTTAGTCTTTTTTGCTATAAAGAAAAAGATAAACTTTTCTTTCGTTAATAAAAGAAGAGGTAGTAACGAGAAGAGGCACCCCTACAGAGATTACAACAACATTCCTTCTCATCATAAACATCATAAAAACAGAAAACAAAGCAAAAACGAACGTATAACGTTCGTACACACTGAGGAAAAGAAAGAAACGTGACATCACTCTACACAAACAACAGTTACATATATGTACCGTACATTGCAACGTGTGCACATACTATATATAACGTGAATAGGAAAAGAAAATAGAAAAGAAAAAAGAAAAGACAAGAAGGTCGCTATTTGTGTCGCAGCTATTTCTTTCTTAAAGCAAAAGAGCACATTCAGCATACACAACAGACTGAAAGAAGAGTCGACAAAAAGGTTTCATGTTTTTTATTTTAATCTCACATATATATGATTTCCGTTTCTATGTGTGCAAATCTCATCGAGTCGTTCCTTCATTTCTTCCCTAGACATTCTCTCGACCAAAAAAACATTTACATACGTACCTGCTCTATTTCCTGAACATGAACATTTTGTATTTTATTGAATATTCGAACCATTTGTTCTCTTTCGAGGCCTTTTTTTCTCTCAATCACAAAGTATTGTCAAGTGTTGATAAAAGATAAATTTTTGGGTAAACATCGTAACTTTTTTGCTGATACAAGTAGAAGTTCTTAAAGTTTTTCAAATCAAAGTCTACTCTGTGAAGAACATAGAATTCTTGTATGCAAATAAAATCCTGTTTCCTACAACTGTTTTGCGATTTCGTGAGACTTTTTTATGAATGAAATAAGAAAAACATCATGATTCAAATATTTCACTGCACTTCTAACTAGGAGTGGCACTTTCCCGTTCCTTTCCCAAGTAACGATAAAGTGGTATCTTTCATTTCAAAAGTAAAGATTAAAGATATAACGGATATCTTTTTCTTTTCTAAAAAAAAGAAAAGCAATATCTTTTCTTTTGCAAGGAAAAGACTTTCTTTAAAAGGTGCAAAGAAAAGTCTTTTTCCTGAAAAAAGAAAAGATAGGCCAGGTGCCACTTTCCTTTTCCTTAGGAAAGAAAAGATACGCATTATATAGTTTTTGGACTTTCTGACAAAATTTTTGACTTTTTTTCCATCAGCAACTTTCTGCCAAAAAATTTTGAAAACTTTTTTTCGCCGGCCACTTTTTGTGAAGCAAAATTTTTAGCCCCTCCCATCCCTAAGAACAATCGGAAATCCTGCACACTGTTCAAACTTTTCATAGGAACTTTTTTTTTGATTTTTGTCTTAGACGTTAGAATGATATTTTTAAAAACAAATCTTATTTGAGGAGCCTAATAGTATGTATCAAAAATCATATGAAAGCTCCTCACGTATGGCAGTCTTTAAACTCATTACGAGATGAAAAATACTAACGTCTTCTTTTACACTGGGAAGCCGTTTTGAACTCGTTACGAGTCCAAATGAGTGCTATGTTCTAATATAGTATAGAGGAGGCTGTTTTAAACTCGTACGAGTTTAAAAAAACATGTTACGAGTTCAAAACAGCCTCCCCTATACTATATTAGAACATAACACAGTTTTGAACTCGTAACATGTTTTTAAACTCGTACGAGTTCAACACACCCAAAAGTAGATGCATGCAAGCCTTTTTTCATCTCGTTACGAGTACGAATTTAACATGAAGCCAAGCTCCTTAAGAATATATCTCTTAGCTCAATCGAAAAGTCTTTCCAGTGCATTTCTCCGAGGTTTCGAAAACATTTTCGACTCTGTGACACAAAGAAAATTAGTAAAATTCCTGAAAAATGAGATATAAAGAAAGAAGAAGTACCAAGAAATTGTTACTTTGCATGACTAACTCGTTGACTAGGTTTTCTGAGCAGCAATTCCTTCCCAATGATTTTTTGATATTCTTTTTCGATATTTCTTTATATAGGAAACTAACCGATGACTCGTAAAGAATGAACTCTTTTTTTATCTGCTTGTTTTGAACGATTAAAATAATGTTTGAAGACTTAGTTACGAACTCATTTGACAAACCGCAACGAAAATATTATTTCAGTAGCTCTTAACAAAGATATAAAAACGATCCATTCTTTATCGGTCACTCGTTGTGTCCAGGTACCCGATGAATTTCCACATCTACAATCTGTTGAGCGAAGCTAATATAAGAGATGATACTGAGATATTCTTTACAGATGGGTGAACTCGATAACTACTCAATTTCATCTGATCGTCTCATCGATCCCAACCAATCTCACGATGGCCTCGAATGCATTATTTATCATAATATTCTGTCGAAACCAGTCTCATGTAAAACATGCCTAAATTCATTTTGTTCTAATTGCATTAACACGTGGTTAATTACACAAAGTGTTTGCCCATACAAATGTAATCCATTCGAAAAACGGCAACCACCACCGATAACAATGACATTTTTGTCAAAACTAAATATTTCTTGCCGAAACAAGAGCAGG
The DNA here is from genome assembly GCA_905250885.1 of Didymodactylos carnosus. Taxonomy (NCBI): domain Eukaryota; kingdom Metazoa; phylum Rotifera; class Eurotatoria; order Philodinida; family Philodinidae; genus Didymodactylos; species Didymodactylos carnosus. The sequence continues at coordinate 6,621 of CAJNOQ010008682.1, read as the reverse complement.
GGATGTGAAGAAGCTTTACTGTACGATTCACTAGAAAATCATGAGCAAAAATGCGAGTATCAATCGGTACAATGTCAAGATTGTAAACAAGAAATCGTTCAAAAAGATTTTGCTGAACATCGAGAGCAGTGTACCGATGTTTTCACTGAATGTCCAAAATGTTCAACTAAATATAAACGACGAAACGCTAATAAACATACAGAAATAAAATGTCTGCAGATCTCGATGCAACGGAAAATGGACGAAGCACTTAAGAGACAGCAGCAAACGTTCAATAAAGCTCTTAAACAACAGCAAGAAACGTTTTCGCAGCAATTGAAAGAGGCAAAAACCAAAAATGCCGACGCCATGCGGCAGTTGCTTGCACGTGTCACCAAACTCGAAGGTAGGTAACAGTGTGATTCACAGCCCTTGTCTACTATTTAGCGAAATCATAATCTATGCAGGACATTGGCGAGTTTTACTTGTATCTTTTTGTGAGAGGAGGCTTGAGGGATGTATTATAACAGAAAGAGTAAAAAGATTGATCTTCACTCTTGCATCACGCATCTCACGTAGATATTACCATCTTCGATCGCTTCAATTGATTATGTATATTTTAAAAAATTATAGAAATTGTTATTAGAAGATGAAGAATATATTTGGAATTAATCAAAAATTAGAACAAGATGAACATTTAATATTCGTTATTAGAACAATGAATCGCATAATAAAAGCAAAGAATTTTTACTGGGGATGAACTAGACAAGTTCCTTGTTGAACTTTTGTCATTACCCTGTCATTTTATTAACATCATGGACTAAAATAAATTGATTGATTAATTGAGAATTTTTCTTTGTTGTTGTTTTTGATTAAAGTGTGTTTACTTCTCACTATTTTTTTCTTTCTCTTTCAATAATAATTTAATACACATTACATTTTGTGCATCGGCAAAAGCAGTTCGTATTAATTCTGTAAGTTTACATACGTACCTGCTCTATTTCCTGAACATGAACATTTTGTATTTTATTGAATATTCGAACCATTTGTTCTCTTTCGAGGCCTTTTTTTCTCTCAATCACAAAGTATTGTCAACCTGTCACTTCGTCAAGTGTTGATAAAAGATAAATTTTATGAACGAAATTTTCAAGATAAATTAATTGGGCGAAGCACCTAAGAGCCAGCACCAAAGCAGCATTCCAGAAAAACTATAAACATCAGGCTTAAAGAAACTTCTGTATGTCTAAGTTTGTATGTTCATTTGATTGAGATTATAGACAAGATATATAGTTTAGATCAGAGTTGATCACCTGCATAATTTTTAATCCTTGCGCGGGCACAACGCAGTCAAAAAATCTTCTGTTCTGTACAAGCACAGAGGTCGGGCAAAAACTTCCGCACTGTCCTGCCTGCATGTGGGTTGCTATATCCCCTAAGTCGGGGTATAACAATTTTTTTCCCAGTAACTACTGTCAGTCTGTATTACACACTGATAGTTATAGACTATTATCGACGCCAAAGTACAAGGCACTCTGTTGTTTTTCAAATAACTCCAAATGACAAAAGATGGAGGCTTTGCGGTTTACAACAATCGAAAGAAAACACTTTCATTAATACTTTTGCAAGCGAAAGTGCTATCCAAGAATGGCCGTAAGACCGGTGTTCTACCGGATCTTTCGAAAACTAGTTCGGGTTTCTGGAAATGGACATAGCCATGTAGCGATTTTTTGCTAAGACAGATAGTTCCAAGTGTCCTCTAATAAATAAGATCTAAGAAAATGTTTAGTTTTGCTTTATTCCGGCGCTGGGGATCTTTGCCGTCCTGCTGTAGGACTTCTCAGTCGTCAGACTTAGGACCTTCGGGATGCATAACAACATAGGTTATCCACTATGCTCAGTCTCATGGCAATGTTTGTTTCTCTTAGGAAAATTCTTTATAACCTAGTGAAACAACCACGTGCCTTTCTCAAAGGATCATTGTGATCTTCAGTGTGAACAACATACTCTCCTTTTGTTCTCCGCACAAAAACGTCTTTCCTTGTAGTGAATGCAAACAGGAAAACATTCTTCTTTAGCTGCCGGCCGTCAGCGGAAAATTTTTTCGTTATCCTCCAAACTGCAACTGGTCTGCACTGCCTGCAGCTGTCAGTCAGCTTAAAATGATCAGCTCTGGTTTAGACACTCGAAACAACGAATCATTGTAAGCTTCGATAAAGACCTGTGCACCTTTGCACATGGTAAACCATACACCAGTTTTCTATTAAAATATTCACAAATACATATTATTCTACTTTTCTTCCGATGCGTTACGTTCTTTCGTACTGTCCCCATTTTAATCACTAAACTTAAGAAAGGTAAATAGGCGTGTACAGCAAAGGCAGCGTTATTGCACAAATTTATGATGAAATGGTGAAATAACTCATATTTTCTATCTTTCTGCGCACAAACATACAGACATATATATATATATGTGTTATAATCACTAACTAATAAATAGCGCACATTAATAAGATTTACAGTCGTAGTTTCTTCTACTTTTCCATTTTGATACCAGATACTAAGATAAAAATATTATTGACCGCTTGAATATCGAAAACTTTCTAAATTTTAAATGCATCTTATATTGCTGAGAATATCAGTTTTTCTTAATATTTTATTGATATATGTAAGATCCAAGGGGGAAATAGCGGACTCCTGAACTCCCGAAGTCCAGGAGCAAAAGTATTATTTTTGGGAATCACTTCCCAAAAAATGAACACTTTTGTTCTTTTCTGGAAGCCGTTCTCTTAACCAGACCACTTTTGTTCTGTTTTTGGGACGAACTTATACCAGCTTAAAACTCACAGCTTAATGAACTAGTCGACCAGCTCAGTTCATTTGAACTGAAATGAGCTGTCACATACCTACCTTGGACTCCTGTGCACTCCAGGAGTCCGCTATTTCGCCCTTGGAAAACATTCACACTTATATTTATACAAGAGTGTAAACGATGATTCAAGAATTTCCAAGATCTTGGTACAAGAAGTCAAGAAATTACAAGATGTTCAAGGTCTTGACTTCTTGAAATTTCTTGAATTCTTACATTTTCTTACCACAATCATGAATCAAGATTTTGCTGAAAAATTTCAAGAAGTCAAGATCTTGGTTACAAGAAGTGCCACTACGGTATACTACTCCCTCCTGGCACAAGACGTACTAAAAGCATAGAATAGAATGAACCCGGATGGGAAGATGGTAAGAAAAACGTTCTTTTCACATGTACCTACAATTAAAAAAACACATCAATATCTTTTTTTACTTTAGTTCTTATCGAGGCAGATGCCGTTCGAGATTCATCTTTTCGTAATTGTCAGTCTGTGAGAGAATGCAGAGGTGTAGTAGACTTGTTGACAGGAGTCTTTCTAAAGTATGCGGTGTCAGCAAAATATCTAAGGGATGAAAGTACTGTGGCTGATACAATATTCAAATGGGGAAGATGAACATTGTCAATTTGTGTTAAAATTTCAATTGTGATTAGTATAATGGCTCTTCGTGGCGTTTGTCCTTTTGCAGACAACACTGGCTGGAAAAACAAATATATATATACCTTACTTTACGTATCGCTGATCACAGCTTGAATCATTTAAGTTGAATGTTGAGCAAAATTCTGCTTGTGTTGCCGAAATTCTGGGAGATTTGTGAAACTTCTGACAGTATTCTTGCACAATTCTACTCCGTGTTGTGCAATTTCGCTTATGTCGCCAAATTGAGACAAAATTTTAGAATATTGTGCAAGACTCTGGCGGTTTCGCATAGTTCTGGGAAAGCATTTATGCTCGAGGTGCTTTAAGTTTTCACGATGGTTTTGAAGAAACGGAGCTTTTTTATGTCATCTTATGCGCACACAACAGTTGAAAATAAATGTCTATGCTATAATTTGTGCTCCACAGATTTATTTCTGAAACAAGTAGAATATTTCACGACTTACTTAAGATTATTTTCGACAGGATAGTGCATCGTACTAACAAGATGTTATCTATACAGTGTGCTTAATACTCTTGTGTATACATGTGTGCTCTTCGAAACCAGTGGCGGATTTAGGGGATAGTGGTAGTCAACACCGAAATTTTTGATTGTCTACTAGTTCTTCCAAGTTCAAAAAATAAAATAGACATGAAGTACACTATAACTGTTCTTCCGGAAAATTTTTCTATATATACCACTGTTCGAAACTAATTATTTGTGTTTCGTAGTGTAGATTTTAAACGGTAATTCACAAAACTATTAAGATATCTGACATCTGAACTTAATTATAATAATCAAAATGATTTTTTCGAAAACATTTATGTACAGATAAAAAAATATTAAATTATAAGTAGTTCATCGGTATCAGACAAAGTGCTTTCTAAGCGAAAATAAACCTATTTTACAAAAGAGGATACATTCCACATTCAAAGATATAAAAACATAATAGAAAACTTTTATAGGCAATCAAGTGTTGGTATATATATATATCCATATATACATGTTTTTCCACCCAGTGTTGTCTGCAAAAGGACAAACGCCACGAAGAGCCATTATACTAATCACAATTGAAATTTTAACACAAATTGACAATGTTCATCTTCCCCATTTGAATATTGTATCAGCCACAGTACTTTCATCCCTTAGATATTTTGCTGACACCGCATACTTTAGAAAGACTCCTGTCAACAAGTCTACTACACCTCTGCATTCTCTCACAGACTGACAATTACGAAAAGATGAATCTCGAACGGCATCTGCCTCGATAAGAACTAAAGTAAAAAAAGATATTGATGTGTTTTTTTAATTGTAGGTACATGTGAAAAGAACGTTTTTCTTACCATCTTCCCATCCGGGTTCATTTGGTACGGTCCACTCGTGTCCATTAATAGATATTTTTTGTACTGTAGGATGTGATCTTACATATATCAATAAAATATTAAGAAAAACTGATATTCTCAGTAATATAAGATGCATTTAAAATTTAGAAAGTTTTCGATATTCAAGCGGTCAATAATGTTTTTATCTTAGTATCTGATATCAAAATGGAAAAGTAGAAGAAACTACGACTGTAAATCTTATTAATGTGCGCTATTTATTATTTAGTGATTATAACACACATATATATATGTCTGTATGTTTGTGTGCAGAAAGATAGAAAATATGAGTTATTTCACCATTTCATCATAAATTTGTGCAATAACGCTACCTTTGCTGTAGACGCCTATTTACCTTTCTTAAGTTTAGTCATGTTTTTTTATTTAAATCCCCACAAGTATTTTGTTCACTTCCTATTTCATATACTTCATTTACAGACACAGCAATTTAAAATGGGACAGTACGAAAGAACGTAACGTATCGGATGAAAAGTAGAAAGAATACAGCGTGTGCATTGGCTGTAAAATTTTGTCTGGTGAAACTCCAGAAAAGAGTGGATTTAACGGACGAATCCTCTCATACTATGATTTGTCAACTTTCATATAAGATTGTCTTTGTGCGCATAAATCTGAAAGACTCTGTACGATAATCATCACTCCAAAAACTGTTGACTTCTCCTCCATCTTGAGCGTTATCTGATGTGTAGCCTTGACTTCTGGACTAAAAATAGGACTATGATATAACTTTATTATGCTTTAACTAATAGTCATAACGAACAATAAGATCTAGTGAACGGCCGTCCTCACAGGACCTGCATTACCCACAACCATTTGTTTTCATTTTATGTGTTACTAAAAGAGATGTCAGAATATCAGTAAGCAGTGTATTCTCAAAAAGAGACTATTTCCTGGGTTTGCTGGGCGTACTGGGCTTGGTGTATTCTCAGTGAGAATACACTAAGCCCAGCAAGTTTGAAAAAAATAGACTCTTTTTGAGAATACAAAACAATTTTGAGTCTGACTCTAATGGATCGTCTGGAAACACTTGGGTAAACACGGGCGCAGAAAAGATGGCATCAGTCGAAAAAAAATTTCTGTAAGATTCAACGAAGTTATAATTCAAAATTATCCACAACCTGACTCTAGACGCGGTTTGCTTCTTGATAGTGAAAAAAGATTCCGTTTTTGACCTAAACCATCAGAAAGAAAAAATTATTTTCCGAAAAGATTTCATTTCCTTAAATGTGTGATCAGTATAATGCGTTTGCTCAAATTTGCTGAATCACCATCTGCCTCAAAAATATAAGAAAATGTTCGTCTGTGTGTCCTGTAGCATGCATACACTTTCCCGCGCTTTCCTAAAGTTTTTCAAAAAACCTAGGATTTTTTAGATAAAATCCATGTCTATCAGTCGATCAACGCTTTCATTGAAAAATAAGGTCATATTCGGGGACTGTATCGGACGTCATTAGGGCTGCTACATTACTATTACTAGTAATAAGTAATAACAAAAGCGTTATTACTTATTTCTTGGTAATAAGTAATAAATTTCAAAAGTAATACAAGTAATAAGTGATAAGGTAATAACTGTGATCACCTTATTACCTGGTAATAAGTAATAACTGTTATTACTTATTACCAAGTAGTAAGTAATAACTACAAAAAGTAATAAAAGTAATAAAAAGTAATAAGAAAATAAAAAGACGATAGAAAATATTTTTAATCATCAATTGGATTTCGGTTCTCACATTGAGACATTAAC